>JBBPTD010000124.1:0-51181 GCA_038093895.1 Boletus aff. mottiae
TCCTCACCTCCCTCGCGGCGACCATAATAATGGGGTCGACGATTACCGTGCCCTCATCAACCCATCACGACGACGCAGGCGCGACGATGACAGCACAACAACAACGGGCTGATGTGACCCTCTCGTGACCCTCTCCCCTCATCCTCCCCTCACAACGAGGACGACACGACAGCGCCGACGTGCCTTCCCTCTCCCAACTCACGACGACCGATCCTCACCCCCTATACCCCCGTCCTCACCTCCCTCGCGGCGACCATGATGATGGGGACGACGATTCCCGTGCCCTCATCCGTCACGACGATGCAGGCACGGCAATGACATCACGAGCTTGGTCAACAGCGCCACCGCCGACTTGCGCACCGTCGACACCTTGTCTTCCAACATAGCCATGGCTTGTCTTGTCATCTTGTACGTCCATTCGTCTCATTGGACATGGATGTAATCGGCTCACCCAAGGCTCAAGGGAGAGCGCGTGTGCAGACATTTTTTGCGCGCATGAAGCCTGAGGTCAGGGATATACACTCGACTTTCCGGCTCCTCATGTCGCGTGATCGTCTCGCTGCCAATCATAGTGGTAGCGTTTGACTGCACGTCGATGGCACTGTGCAGAATGGGCTCGGATGGCGTGCGCGGCAAGCAAGCGGCGTGGCTTGCGCGTTGAGTTTTGATACTTCCCTTTCTGCCAACTAGCGCATATAGGCTACTACCGCGCCCGGAAAGCCCTTGCTCCACGCCGGTCTTTGTCAAGTGAGCCTCTGCCGTGTCATCGAACACCAAGACGTTTGGCACAGACCGCCTCGCTCGCATCCATCTTCACGTACGTCCGTTGTCCATCTTCTCTCGACCAGCAATCGATTGGTCCATGTTCGCTGCAATTCTCTGAGCTTTCCGATCTTTCACCCCTAGATCCTATTCCCTGGCCCCTACTGGGGAGTCTTCATTCAATCCTGACCCGTGCACTCTACCCAGTTCGAGATCGCCCGAATCATCCGTGCCACCCTGGTCGACGTCCGCGAATGCCATCGCGGACACGGTGGTATCCAGGACGGAATTCAACCGAGACACCGCGCCGAAGCCAGTATCAACATGAAAGTGACCATGGATGTCACGGTCGTACAGCTCCCTCATACTGATGACAGACCGAGGGATGACAGTGCAAAATACTACAGAAACAAATCCCTCCAGGAAAATGACAGTACTGCCGAATGGCAACCCAGTGAAGGTGAGGAGGTCATCGGTTTGGTAAAGCATGTTCCTATACGTTGCCGCAAAGCATGTTCGTCATTAGTATTTGTGCGGGCAATTCTCAGGAGCACGAGCAAAGGGCGAAGAGCAGAATGGACACATGGGAATGGGGACATACACGACAAAGTAAAGAATTCCGTCTTTCACTAGCTTCTTCATGTAGCGGTTTGGCTGCCATAGCTTCGTTGCTTTGTACATGTTATATGATTGCCTCAGGGTTTGGAAGACAACGAGAATTGCTAGTAGAGCACCGAGAACCAGTCGCGGGGCCGCATAATATACTCCAGGAGCATCGGTGTACAAAGAAACACAGAACGAAAAATCAAGAACACGGATGATCACCACTGAGAAAAAGTGGAGATTATGAGTCATATGAGACTGATCGTTATATCGATGTATCTGATTTGGTACATACCTGAGCTATCATGGTTGTTGTAGATTCCATCAACAACCACGGTAATGATGGTCTGTATCATGAAAATTAACAGAAGGATACAAAGAATAGTCCTAGATCGATTCCACATTGCGTATACACGCAGAATCATCAGCACTATAACCAAAATCAATATCGAGGAAGAGGCGACCAGACTGCAATGTAACTCACAATCGGCGGTAGACAGGAACACCACAAATGTCCAAATAGATGATAGAAGCATGACTTTACCTTCGAAACATCCCGTCTCATTTTGAGATTGTAGACGCAAGTAAATTGAAATACTTACATCTATTTGACCATCAGAAATCCAAGGTTTGTTGCAAAATTGAAATACATACGTCTGTCGGAATCGGCACATCAGAGATGGGGAGGTGTATAATGAGAAAACAAACCTACTTCCAAAGGGCCAGGAACAAACGAGGTGCCGCCCGCGAATGTACTGGTTGAGCAGATAGACCTTACGTGGGCCCGAAAACATACCGAGTGCAGAGGTCCTGAGGATGAATTAGCGTTAACCATGCTCAAAAATGCACTCAGCCTATACACCTACGTAATCCAATAAAGACCAAGGTATCGAACCTATTTAGACCAGTCAGTCAGGAAATATGGGCCAAACTTCCCGACACTAGAAGAATGGTACACGTACAACAACAAACATTGTAGACACCCAGGTCCAGGGTCGGTGCTGTGAGATGATTCGAGGCATTGTTTGTAGTAAGAGTAACTCCGTACCCAAACGTAGTCTAGCTTTGTGTATTGTTAGGTATGAAACGGAGGTGGAGAGCGGATGGGATACCTCTCTTGAGAAGGTGAGGACTACAGTTTTTACGTTTCAGCGGTAGTGGTAGGGAATGCTCGTAAATAATTCACTCACTATAATCATACACGACGGCAGTGGTGGCAGCAACTGCACTGGTGCATCAGATTGAATATCAGCAGTGTCATGAGTGACCGTACGGGCTAGATAATTGTTCAGAACGAGAAGCTGCAGGGTGGATTGTTCGTCGGAGGACATGAGTGTTGGAAGGAGTGTCGAGTTTTATAAGTTATGGCAACTTCCAACTTCGATTGGGAGTGGAGATGTGTATTCACCTCATCTATGTTCATTCAGGTCGGGTGGGTGCTGAACGACGTTGAACGAAACCGCGGAGCATTTTGTCAAGTGAGATCGGACTTCGATTCATCCCAAGCGCCAGGAGGACATTATGGATATGCCACCTCATCAGACCGCGATCAAACTGATCAAGACCTCTCTGGCCCCATTCGCGTTGCCACCGCCTTCTTACCGCGAAGACGGCATGATGGACCCCACCCCCGTCGACGAAGACTCGTTAGAAGGGTTCACCCTCGACGCCGACCTTGAGCGTTCGCCCGCTGCGCTCTCGTCCCACCATCGCTGAGCCTGGACTTTTTGCTGCTCAGGGTCATGCCTGACGACGACGACGATGTTGGCGGCCTTTGGCTTGGAAGTGGAATCAGAAATGACCGTCTCAACTTGAACGCGTTGGCGTGCGATTATCAATTACTGCGATTTCCATCAAGATGGGCGGGCGTGGCTCCAAGGTCACTCTCCAGGACCTACGCAAGCCTAGCTTCTCGCCGACCTGTAACACTGGCAGAGCGCTGGGTGATTGAGTGATCGCGTATTCTGGAAAGCAAATACTAATGAGAAGGGAATGTGATAGATGAGAAGACATACCTCTTGCGAACGACGCAACAGTTGCCTCTCGATCTTGGTACAGAGAAGCAGTGGCTGTGACCGACTGATCTCATCCATAGCACCAACGTCAGGCCATGGTGCCGTCATCGCATTCCCATCATGATGAGCAGCTGAGAACACCCCTGTCCCGCACTGAACCGTCAAACGAGCGCATACACTGTTCAGAATACCTGTACTCTCACCTCTGCTTCGATCCCATCCAGCGCTGGTGCTGATGTCGCACACCCCGCAAATGCAAGCGGACGTGGTATTGTTCCGCCGTGCATCAGCTCCCACAGTTCCCCTCCTCCCCAAGGACCGCCACTCCTTCCCCAGCGCCGACCTTGAACAACTAACGACTCTGGTGCAATTCCAACATCCATCATCCCCAATGCCCACACCTCATTCGCGTTATACTACGCTCCGATCACCTGTCCGATGCGTTGCATATAGTTTGGATCACGTAGAGAAAGATGGCGGGGTCAGCGTTGGCGTCAACTATGCTCAGGACAGAGACAAGTTGAGGTTGGCCTTGGGAGAGGAGGGTAAAATCTTCAGTTCGTTCGAGAGCTTGTACGTGGTCTGCGTGAACGTGGCGCGATGTGAACGGACCGGAGCCCGAGTGCATGTTGTAAGGCAGGCAAAATGTGTGCGCTTGGGAGGTGAAGACGATCGGAGTTGAGGAATAGGTCAGTCTTGTGCATATACGGGGTAATAACTGGTATAAACCGATGAGTGCCCCATGCCCGACAATAGAGCAGAAAACAGAAACACCCACGCGTTCGCGCAACATACTCTTTCAACAACATTCGCGGACGATGTCAACCGTCGGTGTGTTCGAACTCTCTTGTGTGTTCATCCTGGAGGCAAAATGTGGACTGATTTAGCCTGGCACGTTTCTAAGTGCCAGTCGATAGTGCCTGCCGAAAGAGAGGGCACTCAGGGACAGGAAGATATGCGTGCAGCGTTAGTGGGTGGGTAGGAGACGCTCAGACGGACCTAAGGATCGGGGCTCACATGCACATTCGTGCGCGTTTATAGCTGACAAATCGAAAGAGTACTGGCGACGTCCATCCCAGCGCAGCGCAAGACGATTATACAGGGTTGACATTCATTATTTGCGTCATGACATACAAACGACTGCGCAGGTGGTTGGTCTGAATCTGCGTGTTTGACTGGGCACGGATAGCTACTAGAGGGTAATAGGTATACGAGAAATAAATAGCGTGACTCGTCCGCTTGAAAAACAAGGTGGCACTGGCAGGTCCAACTCGAGTTGCAAGAAGAATCACGACGAAAACTGGCCGTCAGTGATGTTGCATACTCTCTTTTCCAGTAAGAATGCCTTCACTGCTGACATGGACAAATGACTGACCTGCGTTGTCTTGCTCCGCCTCCCCGAAAAGTTCGCCTCCGACGTTCTACATGGTCTGTTGTTATATCCTGCATTCGACGTGCTAATCTGACTTCCATATCTCAGGCGAAGGTGACCGAAATGATAAGAATAGGAAACTGAACAGATGTGATAATTCCGACGTGTCGGGCGTCATCGACATCAAAGAGTTCCCAGTGGATCAGACAGTGTTGGGAGACGATCCAAATCACTTGGCGTACTCGGCGTCCTCCTGGGTGGATGATAGGTAGACAATATGAGATTTGGACACTCCCTCACTATTTTGCGCAGGATGCCCGAGTCAAGCAACGGTTTTCGACCTCAAGCAATACCTTTATTTGTTGGTACGTGTACTCGGGAGGAGACTTAACCTCATCTCATTCATGTCCTCAACCAGTGCTTCCTTGTCTGCGTTACAACCCCGCCGGCTTCGCTACCTGCAGAGTTGGCCGACAGCGCGACGATCAATATCATTGGATCGACTTGCGCTATACCCATGGAGGGGTGCTGCGCACGTCTTGTACCATCACCTTCCTCAACTATTCACCATCTGGATAGCGCAAGTTGATCAAATCTGGATAGGAACGTGAGGCGGGTTGCAGGACAGGGGACACACATAAAATCCCCCTCTGTAGGAGTAAGTCTACCACTCATAGTATATCCTACTGAGAATCTATCCGGTTCCTCATACCGTGTCATTGTCTAGCTGCCAATCATAATGGTAGCGTTTGATTGCACGTCCAGAATGGGCTAGGGTGGCGCGCGCGGCAAGCAAGCGACGCTGCTTATGCTTTGGAGTCAGCGCCATCGAAGACAGATAAGGATTCGAGTATCAATTATTCTCTTCTCTGCCAACGACTGCATATAGGCTACTACCGCACCCGGAAAGTCCTTGCTTCACCGTCAGGAACGCAAACAACGCCAGCCTAGTTGTCAAGTGCATCGTTTCCGTGTCGTCGAACACCCAGGTGTTTGGCACAGAGCGCCTCACTCACATCCGTCTTCGCGTACGTCCGTTGTTCATCTTCTCTCGATCGGCAATCGATTGATCCATTCTCGCTGCTGACGTTCACCATTCTTTGAAGCAATTCCCCCTCGACACAAAATCCGCCTAAAACCGGTGGTAGTGTTGATATCATCTAGCGTCCAAGTTAAACAAGGACCGACCTCCACTGGCAACATTGCGGTACAAACGAACACAGGCGATGTGACGATATACGCCAAGACCTAGTTGCGGAGAGGCGCAGAAAAAGAGTACGTAGTAGTCTGTATAAGTAGTAAATTCAACATACAGCAAATGAATTGTATGTGTAATTCGCCAGCAGAGCCATAACCAATAACTACTCCGTCTTCTAATTCTCTGAGCCTTCCGATCTTTCACCCCTAGACCCTACTCCATGGCCCCGACTGGGGAGTCTTCGTTCAATCCCGACCCGCGCACTCTACCCAGTTCGAGATCGCCCGAATTATCCGTGCTACCCCGGTTGACATCCGCGAATGCCATCGCAGACACGGTGGTATCCAGGTCAGAATTCAACCGAGACACCGCACCGAACCCGGTATCAACATGAAAGTGACCACGGATGTCACGGTCATACAGCTCCCGTATGCTGATGACGAACCGAGGGATGATGATGTAAAAGGCTATGGAAACAAATGCCTGTTGAAAAACGAAAGTATTGCCTCCTGGAGACCCGGCTACAGTGAGGAGGTCATCGATTTGGAAAAGCACATTCCTATAAGTTGACGCAAAGCAAACATCGTTAGTACTATTTGTGCAGGTAATTCTCGGGAGCAACTTGAAAGACTTGGGAAATGAGGACATACACGACAAAGTAAAGAATTCCGTCTTTCATTAGTTTCTGCATGTAGCGATTGGGCTGCCATAGCTTCGTTGCTTTGTAAATTTCATATGATTGCTTCAGGGTTTGGAAGACAGCGAGAATTGCCAGTAGAGCACTGAGGACCAGTCGCGGGGCTGCATAATATACCCAAGGAACCACTGAGGTATTGCTGTACAAAGGAGCGCAGAACGAAAAATCAAGAACACGGATGATCGTCACTGAGAAAAGTGGAAATTATATGAACCATATGAGACTGACCATTATATCGATGTATCAATTTTGGTACATACCTGAGGCATTAGTGTTGTTGTAGAGTCCATCAACAACCACAGTAACGATGGTCTGTATCACATAAACCAACACAAGGATGCAAAGAACAGTCCTGGATCGATTCCACATCGCGTAGACACGCAGAATCATCAGCACTACCCAAATCAATTAACACAGAGGAGGAGGCAACCAGACTGCAATGTACTCACAATCGGCGGCAGACAGGAACACCGCAAATGCCCAAACATACCCTAGAAGCACAACTTTACCTTTGAAATGACCACGTCTTATTTTGACATTGTAGACGCAAACAAAAGTGCTTACATCTATGCGACCATTAGACATCCAACGTTTGTTGCAAATTGAGATACCTACATCTGTCGGAATCGGCACATTAATGATAGGCAAGGTGTATAATGAGAAAGCACACTGACTTCCAAAGGGCCAAGAACAAGTGAACTACCAGCTACGAATGTACTGGTTGAGCAGATAGACCTTACGTAGGCCCAAAAACATACTGAGTGCGTTAGTCCTGAGATTGGATGTTAACCATGCTAAAAAATGCACTCGGCGTATACACCCACACAATCCAATAAAGGCCGATGTATCGAGCCTATTGGAACAGTCAGGTCAGGAAATATGGGCCAAGCTGCCCGAAACTAGAAGGATTGTACGTACGACAGCAAACATTGTAGACACCCAGGACCAGGGTCGACACTGTGAGCATTCGAGACATTGTATGTGGTGATAATCAACAAATCCGTACCCAAACGTATTCTACCTTTGTATATTATTAGGCATGAAACGGAGGTAAAGAAGGGATGAGATACCTCTCTTGAGAAGGTGAGGACTACGGTTTTTACGTTTCAGCGGTAATGATAGGGAATGCTTGCAAACGCATCACTCACCATAATCATACACGACGGCAGCGATGCCAGCGACTGCAGTGGTGCATCAGATTAACTAGTATTAACGGTGTTATGAGTGACCGTACGGGCTAGATAATTGTTCAGAATGAGAATCTGCAGGGTGGCTTGTATGTCGGAGGACATGAGTCGTGGAGAGTGTCGAGTTTTATAAGTTATGGCAACTTCCAACTTCGATTGGGAGTGGAGATGTGTATTGAACCTCCGCAAGCTCGAGCGTGGCAGGCTATTTATCGTCCGGTATCCGTGCCATGAAAACCACTACAACAGAAAGGGATCGGGCAACACAGATTTAGATCATATGGTTATAATTATCAGAGTCCTACCTTAAGAATGTCTTAATCTCTACTCGTCCACCAACACTGAGCATGACTCGGCTCGGCGTCAGAAGTATATCTTCCGCGCGGTGTCTTGACTATTGGCCGAAACATGAGAACAAGGACCCACCCTTGGTTGATCATCGACATCGATCAACAACCTGATGCCAGGCTGTGTGTAGAACGCTCATCCTTGATTTGGGACCGCATTTCCTTTCTCGGTCCTCCGCCGTTGCCCGCCACTGTTCGAAATGCTCCGCCCTCGAGAAGTGACCCATGCAAAACTGATGGTAACGTTGATGTTCTCCAGCGCAAGGAGGAATCCTACGTGCACTCTTCTCCTCGGCACTGCCAAACCTCTCCACCTCGAGTGCGACCGGCTTGCCACCAGCCACGGTGGCAGCGTGTGACTTCGTGTCGACAGCGCCACACAGAATGGGCGAAGACAGCGCACGCGGCGAGCGAGTAATACAACTTGCGCTTTGGGAGTCAGGTCATCAAAGACGGCCAAGAATTGACCCCACCGGGAATAAGTTATAGCACGATAACAGGATATGGGCAATTCCGTGCCAAAGCACGTTGGGAGGAAAAGGGCACGGAGATGGTGTCACCACGTTTCTTCTCAAGAGGACGCTCTTGCAGCCCAGGAACCTGCATCAACGTGAAAGCGACCACGGATGTCACGGTCATATACGTATTGATTGTTGGAGTCCCGACCAGGCTCGGGGATACTGGGAGATCCGAGTCATTGGCACGTTCCTTTAGGTTGGGGGTCGTTGGTAGTTTTGTGGGTAATCGTCAGCAGGGGGCCCCGTTGTCGTGTAGTGTGTAGTAAGAGCTTTAATTGAACGTTAACTTCGAAATCGGTGCAGTGCCACCGCAATTTTACATTCATGGTAACGAGCTCCTTTTCTTCTCTCCACAACCCATTGAATATACGAATACTCCGTCGCGATATCCCTTGCACAAGGAACATCGTGAGAAGGATTCTTAGGTCGTGGGTGGAGAACGAAGATCTGCGTCGCCCAGTAAGTCCCTGCTTCCTTTGCACTACAGCATGTACTGCCCCATGACAACACCTCGTGGTACAGCAACGACCCATCCAGTAGCTTACGCCGATGGATCCACCATATCGACCTCCCAACCTTTTCAATGATTCTGACTCTGACTCTAGCGAAGTCTACGTCCCCAGCACCGTCGACAAGGGCAAGCGAAAAGCAGAAGGTACGTGTCGTGTACCTATTGCATAATGAAAACCAACAGCGCTTCCAGAGCCTTTGGATAGTGACGAAGTCGACCCCCGCTACCGAACTTCTTATCATGTGCACTCTCAAGTTCAGCCTGAGGATGACTCCTCTTCAGACTCAGACACGGTCTCTGACTTTGGGTCTGACCTGACGCCCTCTCCCCCGTCGATATCTGTTGACGCACGTGGTATTACTGCTATTGAATCTGATGGCGACGAAAGTCTTTACCAGTCTGCTGACGAAGAAAACTCGCCGGATGATCGGGTGCGTTCATTTATCCCAACCAACCCAGATCTCGAGTTCGATCATGCATCCATAGATGGATATTGACGCTCCGCCTCTCCAACGTGATGAATTGGACTTGGCCTGCTCTATCAAAGGCATGTACCGCATCCTCGATCTCATCTCGGAGCAGGGTAGTGGTGGTCTCGGTGAGTACCCCAAGTCAGTTCTCCGCACTTGTTCCCACTATTGATTTGGTATCAGTCGATAAGATCATAATATCTCAGAGTTCCCTCGAGGCCTTCATAAATAATGTTTGCCCGGGTGCATATGCAAGCATGACCAAAGTCAACTTCAAGGTGCTCGACCATTATGTCATCAAACCTGTCGGCGTCTACGGAAGCAAAGAGGAAATCGTTCAATTTTTATTGCAACTTGGCGCCATCGACGAGACAATGTATGTCATCTCTCTGGAGGCATTCATCCTCTCTTGTATTGACGCCCTGCTTTGGTAGCGCAGCGCAGCTTCTCGTTGATCCCGAGATACATGTGCGCACCCAACCGACCCTCCGTTCAGGCTTGTACATCATCACAACGTCAAAACAAACTGGAGACACTCATCAAATGTTCGTTTTATACTGGCCTGAACAAACGACTTGGGACGATTCTGCGGCGAACTCAGTTCGTCGCAATCGCATCACGTTTATGAGGTTCGTTTTACATTAATGCTAGTCGACATGGGGCGACGTTGAGTGTATATCGCGCAGGTACCTCACAAAGATGTGTGATCAAGTCGTGTCTTTGATCTCGTCCGAACACGCGGCAACCATCATTTGGAGTGAGAAGGACAGCGATGACGAGGGCGAGGGCGACAAGCTCGATATCATTGACCAAGACGAGTCGAGCAGAATGTACACGTTTGAAGTCGCACAGACTAACGAGCAGGAAGAGTCCGTGGCTGTGCGCAAGGGCTTCAAGGTTCATTCAGCTTGGCTTTGTGCGTTGGCGTCTCAGCTTACAAAATATGTCTACGGAATTCCAATTTCAGGCTGAGTCGCAGGTGATTGCACGTCCTGAAGTACACACTGATGACCCAGATTCGACGAAGCCTGCGCCGGTCACACCGTTGTTGGTCCATGGCGAGACAGCCCAAGGATTCATGACGGTGGAACACCAAGAGGCAAAAGTTAAACGGGATATGTTCAAAGGGCGTACGATCGAGGGGTTGCAACTCGAAGGACTTTTGTATGTGCACAGCATTGTTCATGGGGATTGCGTTCTCACTATCTGCCTCCTTGGGATCGACAGGACGTCTGACCGCCTCCGTCTGAACGAAAAGCTTGATGATGAGGCATTGAAAATCTTGGTTCGCTGGGGGCTTGACAAACGATTCCAAGAGCAATGTAGGGAATGGAAACACAATTCCACCGCCATTCGATCGGTGTCCGAAGCAAGCGTCAAGTCGAAGGTCAAGAGTGCGACAGGGCGATTGCAGGCGAGGTTGCCTACGCTCCGAAGATCGCTGTTTGAGGCGGTTCTAGACAAAGTAGTGGGATTGTATCCGTAAGTACAGTTCATTCCGGCTACTTGTTAACTCATATTCGGGACGTGTTAGATGCTTTGATCGAGGGGTATTTGCTTATCGTGGGGATGCCGGAGAGAGGTCTACGGATAATCCAGGTATGCGATTGTTTGTTTCGAGAGCTAGGATTGCTCCATGTTGATCGATGACATTAGAACCCCTCTCTGACCTCTTGGCGCTCTACCCGAAAGCGAAAGACCAAGCGACGCGCATGCTAAGCAAAGAATTCGAGATTATCTCTGAAAAAGATTATCAAGTCGCCAAGGACCGTATTCAGCTATTCAAGAGTCTGGCTTTACTCTTCGAGAAGAAAAGTCTAAAGCTGGATAGGCAAGCGCGTCTGCAGCTCTTGGAAGCTGTGTTGGAAGGCGAGGTGGAGTCAGCCAAGGTAACTGTGAGGGAGAACCCCGGGGTCAACAAATGGAACGATATGAAACTGACTAACCTGGCGACGTTGGCCCGAGCAGCGTGGAAGACGATTGTAGGGGAGAACGACGTCAATAGCATGGTGGACGATCTCATTCGTCGCGCGACAGAAGGGGTAGCACAGATCCCTGACGATCAGTTTTTAGATCAGTTAGAGCAGGACGTGGAGCGGTTTACGCATCATATTCCCCAATTCAAGGTGTGGGCAGAGAGGGCAAAACAGAGGGCTTTTGAGCATTTGGAGGACTGCGTCATGAGGGCAGTGAAGAGGCTCGCACCTGCCGTGCACAGGGTACAAGAAGAAGAATGTACAGAGCGGATCAAGCACGAGAATACGAAGAAAGCGGAGGAGGAGCTAGAGATTTTGAGAATGAAACTCATCACATCCGTGAATAATCGATCTTCACAAACCGCATACACGTACGTAC
The DNA here is from genome assembly GCA_038093895.1 of Boletus aff. mottiae. NCBI lineage: Eukaryota > Fungi > Basidiomycota > Agaricomycetes > Boletales > Boletaceae > Boletus > Boletus aff. mottiae. Next base: position 12,036 of record JBBPTD010000124.1, read on the forward strand.
CCTGCCCATTCTCGATGATTCTTGATCTGAGACTGATGTCATTGTTTGTAGACACACGTTGGCCATCGATAATGCAGAGGAACTTCGAAGGGAGCGATACTATGGTGAGTGATGTCTTATTGACATGCAATAGACCCAGCGTTCAGTTTGATAGGAGTCCATTCTTCCCTCACATCCACATCGTATCAGATCTCGGGTTCGCGAGAGTCACAACAGGACCCAATGGCTACATACACGGTACATCTATTGAACCTGACGACACAAGACCAGCATGAGTTGCAACTGAACCCGAGTGCCATTCCTTCACCACGGTTCAAGTTCCATCATAGGTTCACATTGCCACTGGGTCATTCTGTGATGTGCGTCTGCACTTCCTTTACTCGACTAATATAGCTTAGGCTAAATCCTACAATTGTTTCAACCAGGCGAGCGCAGTTGCTGGAAGGCGAGAGCCTCTTGTTGGTCATCGCTGACCGTGCGGGGAACTTGAGTGTCTACCTCGATCAATTGGAAGGTATAGATGGTGCCATCGCGTGTAGCCGTGGAAAGTCACTCAATCGTGAAAAGATTGGGCACGATTTTCTGTTGGCGTACGACAAGTCGAAGAAGACGCTGGCGGTGGCGTCTTCGGACAAGGTACGCGTTCGCTTACATTACTGCACTTGTTTGTTGATCTCTCCCATGTTTACAGCTCCTACTGCACATTTTCGTATTCGACGACACGCGCGGTGGATTTCAGGCGTCAGGAAGCGCAATCAACTTGCATCCGTGGTACAATGATGCGCTGTTTATTCGCTTGGCATGTTTTGCGAGCGGAAGCGAAGAATTGGTCCTTGTCGATTCGCAGGCGCAGGCGAGGGTGTTTTCGTTGATGACTCTCCAGTTTCGGTGGGTTTGTTCTTGAATTCCTTCTTCTATGCGAGTCTTGCTGATGAGGGACGGGAACGATTAGACCTGCTACACTTCAGCTCGAGAAGGTGCCATATAGCGTGAGCTCGACGCCAGATGGTGCTTGTTTGTTGGTTACACAAGTCAACGCGAACGATTTGACGGTGATGGCATATCATTGGAATACCTTTGGTTCCACAGAAGGAATTCCGCTCGACCTGGGCTCGCTCGCCACTGAGAACGGTCCTGTCGTCACGTCGCTGATAAACCGAAGCGCGGTGCATGTTATCGTCCTTGATTTCGAGGCGCGCGCGTGCCGTTCACACGCGTTGGATATCACTCGCAAAGCGACCGAGTTTATGTTCAAGGAGAAGGGTGCGCGGGGTTCATCTGCACGACACGCCGGAACAGGAAATGGGACCGCCCACAACTGCCTTATCGACTGCCACGCCGACGTTTGGACCCGTTTCCCGGTGTTGCCTGCAGTGCAGCGCGAAACGATCTCCTCGTCAACCCTCCGTAGCTCCCGGACGCTCGTGTTCATTACAGATCGTGATTATCAACAATATGGGCCGCATTTTACGGACATGATCTCCACGTTTGAGAGGGCGACTAAGAAGCCAACGGGGGATGTACTCAAGTCCATCAAGGTTACCGCTGCGTCGTTCGCCGTATTCGCTGCCGAGTTATGTGGCGGTGGGGAGCGCCAGGGCTCGACTCGGAGCCGTGGGTGGAACATCTCAGCTTACCGCGCAGGGGAATGGCTCGTCGAGTTCTTGTGCTTGATTCCGATCCATCTCGCGCTCGCAAAAGACAATCGATTCGTGCCGCTCAAAGATGGAGTGTATTCGCCCGACCTCGAGAGGTCGTTGTTGGGCGCGGATGTCAATCGTATTGTGGACAGTCTCTCGTTTGGATGGTACGAATCACTGTTCCAGTCGTATATGGCATCCAAGGTGTGTATTACTGCTCTCTATCACGCGAGGGTCCGCTTGCTCATGGAACCGACGATAGGCCGTCAAGGTAGTGTCCTCAATGGGAGAGCAGTCGGTCGGGAAGAGCTTTGCATTGAATCATCTCGTCGACACTTCGTTTGCTGGGTCAGCGATGCGGACGACGGAGGGGGTGTGGATGTCGGTTACGCCAACCAAGGATGCATTGATCGTTGCGCTTGATTTTGAAGGTTGGTCCCATATACCCTCTTCGACAGTTCACTCATATTACTTTTCCTCGGTAGGTGTACACAGTATTGAAAGGTCTGCTCAAGAAGACACGTTGCTCGTCTTGTTCAACACGGCTATTTCCAACTTGGTAAGCAGGACAAAACTGGCAGGAGGCACAGATATTGACCAATGACGTTTTGTGTTTCAGGTACTTTTCCGCAACAACTTTGCACTCAGTCGGGATATTACTGGACTCTTTCAGTCATTCCAGTCGAGTTCGACGGTATTGGATCCCAAGGCGAATCCGTCATTATTCCAGTCAACGTTGGTCATTATCATCAAGGTACGTCTGTCGCTGTTGGGCTTTGTGTCAGTTGTGTCAGCTGATTCTTAACGGTCCAGGATGTCGTCGACTCGGACGAGGCCGAAATCGCCCGAGAGTAAGTGATGATTTCTTGTTGCGTTTTCACAGCCATTCATGATTGGCATTGTTCATTCCCAGATTTTCCCTCAAATTCCAACGCATCGTGCAAGATGAGCAAGAGGCGAACTTCATTTCTCAGCTTCATGCTGGGAAGTTGAGCATTATTCCGTGGTACGGATTAGAGGATCTAGATAGTTCAGACATTCACGACTCGCTGGTTTCCCATAGGCCGGTCATTGAGTCCAAGGAATTTTACAAGCTCTTCCCTGCAGTGAAACGACAGTTGGATAAGCAAGTAGTCACGCACAGGTCGGCGGGAGAGTTTTTGCACCTGATGAAGACGTTAATGGCCAAGTTGAAGGTAAGGTGGTTGCAGGAAGACCTGGTCATTGTATGTCTTGCTCACTCAAACCTTTTTCCAGGCAAACGATTGGGGTGCCATGTCTCGTAAGAATATATGCATTTTTCTTGCTTGGAGTATATGACGAGTTTTACAATTAGAAACCATGGCAGCTCATCGGGCGCAGCTGATCTCAATGCTGCTCGCCAATGCGCTTGCTTATGGATATGCGGAAATAGAGCCGGAACGCGAGGCTCTGAAGGTGAACTTATTTATGACTTATTCCTTGTGCTGGCTACGGTGCTGACTTCCTTGGTGTAGAATTTGGATACAGACATGCCGATTGACCTGCCAGATACACCCCACCAACTCTTCATTGGCGGCGGCAGTGATCAGGCTGTGTCCCGTGAACGCATGCTGATGGTGCTTCGGGCAGCCTGGGAGGGCCACGCAACCCGTCAATACACCACCGAAGTCGATTGGATTGCAGGTCTGACCCAACACCTCGAAAAGACTGTGGAGTTGCGAATCGCCCACGTGCGCGAATGGCTGGACCAGAACCTGTCACGATTCCAAGCAGTTGGTGGCGGAAGCGGGAGTCACGCGAGCATCGACGAGTTGAGACGTCACTTTGAGGGTTCAATCGTGGACTTGAAGGGTAACGTCCAACTGTGTGGGATGACGTGTGCCGAGTGTCAGCTGCGGTGTGTCAAGAGTCGAGCTCACGAAGGCGCGCACGACTGTCAGTCTGACCATATGTGCGTGCACGAGTGCGATTTCTGTTTGACGCTCGAACCGGAGGAGCATCGGGCTTGCACGATGAGGTGCGTAACGCTTTAGATCGTGATGGATGCCGTATTGTCTGGTGCTGAATACGTTGTGATAGCGCGGGTCATGCGGGGAAGCACATGTACGTGTTTGTTGCTTGGGCCAAGCTTCCAATTGCTCACGCTTTTCTGTAGATGCGTCGTGAACCAACATTTGTGCGGGAAACGCTGCAGGTTCTCTGGAAGACATGGATGTCAGGGTGTATGCGCAAAGGTGTGTGCTGTTTCGTTCGAGTTGTCTATCTGGCCATTGACAAGGACAAAGGTGATTGATCACATTGACGAGGAGCATCTCTGTGCTGCTCCTATCCATGCTTGTGGGAAGGTGAGCACCCATTGATTATTGAACATCAGTGCATGTTAATTCTGAAGCGATATGTTCGTTGTAGCCGTGTGGTTTGTCCAACGTGCAACTGGTCGATGGGAGTCTGTATTCCTGTCCTGGGACATGCCGAATTCCAAGGTAACCTTTCTACCTCTAACAATATCATTAATTTTCACGCATTTGAAGTGATGTTGACCATGACCTGCATCAATGCGATGCACGCTTCTGTTCCATTCAGTGCCAACTGTGTAAACGGCTGTGTGCAGACCAAGACCACTTGCATGGTCTAGACCCTGGTGCGATCCATCTCTGCGGGTGCGTATAATGTTGCAGCGGCGGTGACGTTTGTCTTTGATCGATAATCTACAGACAAGAACATTTGTGTACTGCCACTTGCGCTGCCCCGGGTATATGCGAGATTGAAACGGCGCCACACTCTATCGAGGCGACGTTTACGGGCAGAAATGAAACGTTCGAGTATACCAAGGTATGCGGTCTTCTAGCCTCGATCGTTTGTGCTGTTCCTTATCCCTCCTGCAGTATTCTCAGGGTCCGTTGTAGTGCTTGTATGCATTCTCGCATTGACCTGACAATGACCTGACATGACAGTTGCGAAACGCTTGAAATGCATCAAGGCGATCCCGCCCGGTGCTACGAAGCACATAGGGCTTCATAACCACAGCAGGGACAAGAATGTCGTTCATTTTTGCGAAACAAAGTATGGTTGTCGAGTGTTCTTCACGTGCTTTCTCTCACGATCTTCTAGATGCGAAAACTGCGGCTACTTTTGCACGTCACCTCTTGGTAAGTTGCATGTTTGGACCGAATGCTGGCGCGTGCTAACGACTTGCTCCAAGGCCATCCGCAACAAGAGCACGAGACGCGCCATGGGTCCATGTCGCGTACTCGCTGGACCATGGACGGGCCAGACGACGTACCGTTAGAAATCGAAGGGCGCAAGTTCTCCACCAATGACGAAGGCGCGCCGATGATGTGTAACCTCCTTTGTTCAGCGATGGGCCGACACGTCCACATCGACTATTGTCGCGCGGACGATGAGGCAGAGTGTACTGGCAAGGAGGAACTGCAACACCTGACGAGGAGAATACAACCTGATCCTGATCGACCAAAGGACTTCCTCACGCACAGCCTGTTCTGGAAACGGAGTGGTGAGTGCATCTGCGTTTGTTGAACATTTGTCTGAATCGTCCCTCATTAGGTTTCAAGGACCCGTACTCGAGAGAAGAGCAAGCCAACTTTGCGAAATGGTGCGTTTCTGTTTGGGTTTGGCGATGATCGACGGCTGACTCACGACGATAGTGATGCCCTGTGTGGAGGTATGCGAGTCCCCAACGTCCTTGCTCCCTGGTGATCGCCTTACGAACATGATTGATAGGGCCAGAACACACGGCTGCTGGGGGCGGTGCAGCTATACCTTCATACTGTGTCCTGAATCTTTTCCATGCGCCGTTGAATCCCAACACTGCACCCGCTGGAGCGGGTTATGTCTCAATTGACGGTCATCAATTCGTATGCAGGAACCCGGTTGTGATGCAGCAAGCCTACCATGTGTAAGATCATCTGCATTCGCGCATGTAGCATGGCAAACTGACTTGAATTGGTTTTCCACAGGATTTTCGTGGCTGACCAGTAGGCTTCCGTTCAGTGTCACCTTGATAGATTTACTCAACGTCGTCTTATCATAGTTCCGGTTCGATGGGTGCAACTGATCGAAGGCCGCTTCCCAATACACCCGCGACTGCTCGAATCAGCGCTAGGTCAAACAATCGTTATGGTGCTGTGCTCTCGTCGCTGTATGCTTTCTGGACAGCACGCGCAGTGGCAATCGCGAGTTCCAATGCTGCGCGACGGGACGCATACAGCGTGGTCTTGTTTGACCATGACGTTGCAACCCCGATTGTGAATGATTTTACGAGCACACCAGATCAGCTGTTGGGGCCAGTCCTTGGTGCTGGCGCACGTGGCGGCACCAACTTTAGTCTCGCGATCAATCAAGCTCAAACAGTCATGGAACAAAGCTGGAGCACAGAGAGGTGAAGATTGCATTATTTCTTCACCCCCGTCCTTTTAACAGCAGTTCCCCTGTTGGTGCAGATTCCCGGTCATCATTTTCCTTTCTGATGGAATGTGTAGTATTGGTGACGATGTCATGCAGGATCTGTGCCGCACGGCCATCCGACTTGGGTATACTTGTTATCTGCTTACGGTACCTTGAACGAGCTGATGCGCGTTCACTTTTTGCAACCACAGAAAAGCGGTTTCGTTCCATGCTGTATCATTCGGCCCGGATGGTTCCTCGATGTTCCTGCGTCGCATGGCTGAGATTGCGCGAGATGCGCAGAACAATGCGCCGAGGGATCCACTTGCGCCAGCTACTGCGGTTATCCTCTCGTCGTACACGGAGGCGCTCGATACGGTACGTGTGCCTGTCTCGTATTAACTAGGCTACGTTTATCCTAAATTGTACCACACTAGGTCCAACTCGCGCAGACGTTCTTGGGTATTGCAGAGTCGTTGCGAAAGCCGAGAGGGGCACTGATGCATTGAAGTGTTTGTTGTATTTTGGTATTGTATTTGTGACGTTGTTGTATGCTGTGTCTTGGAAATAGCGAAATTTGTACGAGTTCGATGTTCAACAACTTGAGTGTTTTTCGCCGAGAAAGTTGAGCACCGGGGTCTGGCGCGCCTCGCTGACGGCCAAATCGTTCGCGGTGACGGCGGCCACCGTCGGCTCCGTTTATGAGGCTGCCGCGGCCCGCGTTGTTCTCGTAGATGGGCTGGTCACTAAACTAGTAGGTGATTCAATGTAGCTATCTCTAAGCATGCGGCCAGGAGGTTCTCAGCTTCAACCTCGGATTTTGTCTTCTGAACGTTTTTCCGCCATGCCGGCCTCCAATGGGCCCCCGCATTCACGTCGCGTCGGACTAGCTCTCACGTCGCTTGCCAAATCGCCCTACTCTGAAAGTCCCGCATTTCCTGCACAGTGGAACAATGTACATATATAGGGACTCGGAAACTTTTCAACCTCTGCCGGATCATGGGACCAACCAAAATCCCTAGACGCCGACCCCACCCATAGGGGTGGAGTGATTTTCTACGCCACTGATGACGACGAGTGATGTCGGGCGGCCAACCGTTTTACTACCCTGCGTCATTGTCATTCAAGCCTTGCGCACCATCCTCCACCGACATGTACTCCATAATCAACCACCTCAGTAGATTCAAACAAACCATGTTCGCGCTGATCATCGGAATTGATGATTACATCAATTGTCCGAAGCTTCGTGGGGCGGTCGCTGATGCAAAAGCGATAAAACAATATTTAGAACAAACTCTCCAAGTTCCTGAAGATCACATCCGCACACTCTTTGACCACGAGGCGACCCGTGATGCAATAATCCAGGCCTTCAGGGACTTGCGAAACGATGAACGGATCAAAATGGGGAGTCCTATCGTGATCTTTTACGCTGGACACGGGGGAGAACTTCCTGCTCCGGATATGTGGCTGTGGGGGGCTCAGGAAAACAAGATCCAATGCTTGCTCCCTCAAGATTATGAGGGAGCCATCATCTCTCCAATTCCTGACCGTACTGTTGGCTCCTTGATCGGGGGTATTGCCAAAGTGAAAGGCGATAATATTGTGCGTGTGACACCACATCCCGTTCCCGTGTTCTCATCGACTGACGAGGATGTTAGAGTGTCATCTTTGACTGTTGTCATTCCGCATCCGGGACTAGGGGCTGCGACGGATATGTAGATCGCACCATCGAGCTTGATATCACTATCGACGAAGACCTAGACCAAGATATCTGGGGAGAGCGAGCTGGGAAAATTCATTCCGGTTTCGCCTGTCACGGACTCCAATCGCACGTTCTCTTGGCCGCTTGTGGTGAGGAGGAGCGCGCTTACGAGCACGAAGGGCGTGGGCAGTTCACCACCGCGCTTTTGGAAATCTTGAAAAACTGTGCTATCGACGACCTCACGTATAATGAAGTCCTCGAGCACATCCACCTTACCAGGTATGATACTCCAACCTCTACGACGATCGTCACAGACTCCAATCGATCCATCCAGGCAAAGCCCTCATTGCGAAGGATTCAACCAGCATCGTATCATATTTGATGCGAGAATGCCAGCTGGCCGGCAAGTTCGCTACACTGTCCAGATTGGCGATGGTGGTAAATATATCATCGGAGCTGGTTTGGCGCAAGGCGTTACACATGGGGTCGAGTTCACCCTGTACAATCATGGAAAACGAAAACTGGGCGTTGCAGTGGTCAGCGACACCGCTGAGATCAAGGATTTCCAAACCACAGGGACCACGTCTGTGCCCTTCACGAATGTTTCGTTCGCAAAGCTGACCCGCGTTGGCAACTTACCGGTCTACCAGACTCCGGGAGCAAACCTATCTTTGGTGTTTGAAGAGATTGCTCTGCGGATGGTTGCCAATGCCATGAACACCCCCACCTTCCGGCTCGTCAAGGAAATCAACGAAGCCAAGTTAGAAGTAGTGATGGAAAAAGATTTGGTCGTTCTCAGGGTTCTAGATCAACGATTGAAACGGCTGGGACTGTCAAATCTCTGCTTCACGACTACCCCCGACCGCTTTACTCATGCCTTGAGTGCTGCTGCGCACTACTACTGGTACCTCGATCTCACAAGGAAAAACAAGTATATGGACTCCAAGAATGGAGTGACTGTCAATTTCTACTTGCTACAAGAGTCGGAGGATGAATTCGATGAATATGCAATGCCACTTCTTCTCCCGATCGAACCAGGGCTCTGCAAAAGGGATCCAAATTCGGAGACCTCGGACCTCATCGATTTTGTTGTAGACGAAGACGCGTTATATGGGATTAAACTCACGAACAATACGACGAGGGACCTATACCTAAACGCGTTCTTATTCAATAATAGTAGCTTGGGCATAGGTGGGGCACATTCGCTGACCGTTCGTTCAGTTCTCATCGATACTGCTTAGCCCCATACTACACACAATCGAGCATTGGGAACCCTAAAGCACCGCTCAAGCAGAATGCGACATTCACGATCGGATACGGGCCAGGAGGAACATCCCCATTCACCTATTCACTGGAAGAGGGTCAGGATGTCGACATTGGCTACCTGAAAATTTTCTTTGCGACTCAGCCTATCGACTTGTCCGACATTGTGCAACCACCACCCTTTTCAACTGATGGGCAATCATGGATAAGTGAAGGCAGGCGGAAAGCGAGGGAGGTGTCGCCGCTCGTGCCCTCCGAACCCAAGGACACGTGGTTCACTTTGGATATCCCTGTCGTGCAGAGACGAGCCTAAGAAGAGATGGATGTGAGGGCGTAATTTGCGGTCTCGTTGGCCAACTTGTCAGTTTTGTCGTGACCGTGTTTTCTGGAGTCGCGGATGACCCACACTTGTGGTTCTATAGTAAATGTCAATGTTGCCTTTATGTCGCCTGGGGTGATGCAGTGTCCATATATTGCGTGGTATGTACTATGTCTTGCCAGTGACAGTACTAGACCACACTCGAAGATTGAATGATCAGATCGATCATCGATCAATCAGAACACCTCTCTCGCTTCCCTGACTCCCTGTCCGTCTAGTCTGGGACCCAGACCGTCTATGAGGCAAGCCGTCGACTGTCCGTCATCCATCTCTCGATTGACGATCAATCGATCACCTTTGACGCTGATGCATCCCCCCCGCCTCTTCTCACCAGACTGTGACTACGCTGATCAAACGTCTCTTCCTCTCTGACCCCATCCGTGTCGTCACCCCTTCTTTTGCCACGAAAATGGTACGCTTAACCCTACCCCCGTCCTCGTCGACGAAGACTCGCGGAAAGAGCCCGCTCTTACATGAACACCCTCCATGTCGAAGACAACCTCAAGCATCCGTTGACCACACTCTCGTCCCACTCACCCCTCTCCGGGACCATCGTTGGTTACAGTGCGAACGCCCCGGCTTCGTCAAGCACGAGGCCGAATAGTAAAGGGTCCCAGCTCAACTCGAACGTGTCGGCGCGTAAGGCTCTACCCCGTTGCCAATCATGGAGATGTTTTTCTTGAGAGCACCTCGCTGACGTCCCTCCCCGGATACGTCCGTCGTCCATGTTCTCTCGCCTTATAGTCAATTGATCCATGTCCGATGCTTGCATTCGCAATCGTTCGAATTTTGAATTGATCCGCCTTCGGGGAGAAATCCACGCAAACCCGGTGGTAATGTGTGATATTATCTTGCGCAAGTGGAGTCTAACGAATTGCACTTTGTGACTCAGGGAATTCAAGACAAATCAGGAACGACCCCAGTGGTAACATTATGATACAAACGAACACATGTAATGTGATGATGCTCCGCCAAGACGTGTCTAGAGGAACGGCGCAGACAAAGACTCCGAGATGATGTCACCACTTTTTTCTTGAACAAGTACGGTTTGTATAAGTGGTACATTCAATATTCAACCCAGAGCAAAAGGAATTGCATGTGTAATTCTCTCGCAGAGCTACTGCCAAAAAATACTGGTCACTTTCATCCTCTACTCTCCGATCTTTCTCCCATGGACGTAAGGCACCTCGATGGATAGCGCGACAGAAACTCAGATCTGGATTCGGCGCGCCACTGTCTACGCCGCCACCTACTTCAAGTTCCTATCGAACGTCGATCAAGCTGAAGTTGTCTATACCATCCACTGGTACTAGTCTGTGAAGATGATAGTACGGGTCAAATCCACGTGCCTGCTCGATCGCCTTGTTAGTATCTCCAATGAAACCCGAGGATATCGATATCGTTTTACACTCTCGCCCTCGACTTGGGGCCGCAACGTCGCCGCATTTTTCCGTTACTTCCACTTCCCTTGTTGGTCCCCTTGACGACCCGTTCATAGCAACACCCGCCCAACATGCCACATCCAATAACGAACTTACTTCGGACTGTATGCTGGAGGACATGAGATATCAGGCAAACAATGATGGCAGCCAACGATTGAGAGTGGGGTGGATTGTAAATCATCCACTCAGGCTGTCCGCGCTATGAATGACCGTTCCACGCCGCAAGATACGGCATAAAGAACTCTCGCGACACTGGATTTGGGTCGTATGGTTATGGTCGTCATCCTAACTTGGAACAATGCGCCGTCTATAGCAAGTGGCAAGTGGTGTCCCTTTGCCCGTTCATCCTCGGATCAAGGTGGTGGTGGAGCGGGTCTCGGGCAATGTCTTGAAGCGCTACGTCTCATCTCTGCCCTTCCCCGCGCTTCGCTGGTCTTTGTCAAATACACCTCTTCCCCATCGCCCACCACAAAAGCGTTTGGCAGAGAACACCTCTCTTGCGACTCTCTTCGCGTACGTCCATTGTCCATCTTGTCTCAATTTCCGATCAATTTATTTATATTTGACGCTGACGTGCCATTGTTTCAATTTGTTTGAGACAATCCGCCCCCGGAACACCGATATGAGAACCACCACCACCACCATTTTTTTTCGAAGGAACATGCTCATATACATAGTATACATTTATCTCAGAGAAAGGGGAATATTGCATGTATAATTCACTCAGAACCACCGCCAATAAATATTAAATATCACTCGGCTCTATCCTCCAGCCCTCCGATAGACCCTAGTCCCTGGCCCTAATGAGAGAGCCTTCGTTCAACCCTGACCCATGCACTGTGCCCAGTTCGAGATCGCCCGAGTTATCCGTCCCACCCTCCACCTCCGGACCCTGGTCTCCGCCCACGAATACCACCGCAGACACGGTCGTATCCAGCCCAGGATTCGACCAAGACCGTAACCCGAACCCGGTATCAATATGGAAGCGACCACGGATGTCATGGTCATATAGCTCCCGAATGCTGATGATGAATCGTGGGATGAGGGTGTAAAAGGCTACATAAACAAACACGTTCAGGAAGAATATAATGTTGTTTGTTGGAACTGCAAGTAAGGCGAGCACCTCAATGATTTGGTAAAGAACATGCCTATAATAAGTTGGGGCGAACATTTTCGTCGTTAGTATTTGTGGGAGTAAGTGTCAGGAACACGAGCAAAAATCGATGGGCAAGAAGGATAGGGGGAGATGAGAACATACACGATGAAATAGAGAATTCCATCTGCCACTAGTTTTTGCATGTACTGGTTGGGCTGCCATTGCTTCGTTGCTTTGTACATCTCAAATGACTCTTTCAGAGTCTGAGAGACAGCGAAAATGACTAGCATAGCAGCGAGAACCAATCGCGGTGCAGCACGATACACTTGAAGTGTCACTGGAGTGTTAATGTACGAATCATTGCAAAACGAAAAATCGAGAACTTGGGCAAGCGACACTGAGAAGGTGGAGGTTACGAGGCAGTCATTGTATTGATGCATTCGATTTGATACATACCTGAGATATGTGTATTGGGGTTGTCGTAGATTCCATCCAATATAACAGAACTGATAATTTGTGGCACGTAGATGAACAGGAGGATATAGAGAATCGTCCTGGATCGATTCCACATTGCATAAACACGCAGGATCATCACCACTGTAACTCAAATTAACATAGGAGAAGTTGTGGTTTGGGGGCAAAGTAACTCACAGTCTGCAGCAGAAAGGAACACTACGAATGTCCAACCAACTATTACAAACAACACTTTACCTTTAAAGTATCCACATCTCATTTTGAGATTGCGGACACAAGTAAACTGGCATGCTTACATCTATTTGAGCATTATGAATTCAAGATTTGCACTGAAATTATTATACTTACGTCTGTTGTAACTAGGTCATCAGTGATGAGCAAGGTGTAAAATGAGAGAATAGTAACTGACTTCTACAAGGGAGGTGCCATCTGTGAGTGTACTGGTTGAGATAATCAACCTTTAAGTTGTGAGTACCCTTGAACATACTGAGTGTGGCGGTCCTGGGGATTAACCATGTTAGAAGATGTGCTACAGCTCGGCCGATTGACCTACATAACCCAGCAAAGACCAATGTAACGGACCTATCAGAACAGTCAGTCCAGAACAAATGGTCCAAACCGCCCAAAAAGACTGTACACACGACAACAAACATCACGGAAACCCAGGTCCAGGGTCTGCACTGTGAAGGCATTGGGGACGTTGTATTTGGATGATAATGGGCAACTCCTTACCCAAATATACTCTATCTTTGAAAATTGTCAGCCACTGATACGAAATAGACGTGGAGAAGGAACAGGATACCTCTCTTGAGAAGGTGAGGACTGCGGTTTGACATTGCAACAGTGATGAATAAGGAATGCTCGTAAATCCATCACTCACTATAATCGTACGAGACGGCAGTGACAATGGCGACTACATGGGTGTATCAGTCTCATTATTAAGAGGGTTCTGAGCAGCCGTACGGGATAGATAGTTGTTTAGAACGAGAAGTTCTAAGGTGGTCTGTATGTCAGAGGACATGAGATATCAGGCAAACAATGATAGCAGCCAACGATTGAGTGAGGCGGATTGTATATGGCCTCCTGGAGAATATGGGGCAGTCTATTTATCCACTCAGGCTGTCCGCGCCATGAATGACCGAGATACGGCATAAAAGAGTCGCGCAACACTGGATGTCGTATGATAATGGATCCGTGGAAGACTCTTGATTTCTGGTTGCGGAAAGAAAACCCGTACTTGCCCAGATCCAACAGAGAGCGTGTGGCCCGGCGTCGGAGGTAGCCATACATATTTCACTCGGTGTCTTGACAATTGCGTGCAACACAGGAATGTGATGATGAGTGCCGGGCCGAACCACCACACTCCGAGGAAGCTTGAATGATCAACACGTTGCTGCAAGGCTATGTGAGCGTATCTTCGTTACTGTGAAGAGAACAAAGGCATCAGGCATAATGAAGTTCGCACTGTTCATTCGGTACTAGTATCTTGGTCGTATCATCTCCTGTGCAAAGCAGCCTTCAAAGTTCAGATGATAATGAAATTGGCGTGATGAACACCGCACCACTACAGTATGATTGATGTCAGGCCATCGGCAGTACGGCGGATGAACATAGTATCGGAACAATGCGCCGTCTACAGCAAGTTGCATGTCCCTTTGCCACCCACTTCATTCATTCCCGTTCATCCTCGGATCAACTATGGCCATTCACGAGGTCAACATTTGGAAAATGATCGTGGAGGTCCATGTGCCTGCTTGATCGCCCCGCCGTTATCTCCAATGGAAGCCTCCCTCGAGGAGTCGACGAGGAGTCGAGGACCATATGGGTGTCATTTTAGACGCTCGTCCTCCATTCGGGCCGCAAGTTCGCCACAAATTTCTTTCGCTTCCTTCGCTCACGGCAACGCCTGCTTTCCCAACTCGCCACATCCGACAACGAACTCGCTTCCGGTCTCGGACAATGCCTCAAAGAACTCCGTCTCATAGATCTCGGCCCTCCCCCGCGCCTCGCCTGTCTTTGTCAAATACACCTCTTCCCCATTGCCCACCACCAAAGCGTTTGGCAGAGAACACCTCTCCCGCGTCGAAGGCGGCACGATCGACCCGCCCCCGACCTCGTAGATGAAGACTCGTGGTGGTCAAAAACAACCTTGAGCGCCCATCGAACCCGCTCTCGCCCCACTCTACCATCCTCGCTGCCAATGGCCGGCTACTGTCGGAGTCATCGTTGGGCACAAGCTTGAGTAGTAAATGGTCTGAACACGTTAGCGTTCGTGCAATCATCAAATGCAACTCCGATCAAGATGAGCGAGGGCGCTGGGGTCAATCTCTTGGACCTGCGCAAACCTACTAGTTTCTCCTAGTCCTGTATCATTATTGGAACGTGTGAGGAGATATGCTCGCTGACGTTGTTAGTACTGTATTCCATCCAGCATTGCCCGTTGTCATCTTGGATACGGGTGTGTCTGATTCGGGGTAAAACGGAATCAAGTGATCTTATGCATAATTAGACGACAATGGAATGGAAGACGAGCAACGCCGCCTCGATCTTGATCGCAAAATTCCGTCAGCTATGATCCTCGATCATGTGAAAAAAAGGTTTATCCGAGGACTTACACCGGCCCGGAGATTGCTGAGAGAGTTAGGATTGATCCGAAGGTTGGTAGACTTGTTGAATACGGTGTCACGTTCCTCGCGACGACGCGATGGATCTGCATCCGGTCGTACACGGAAAGCAAGGACATCGTCATGCAACGCGAGGTACAATGCCGTCCGAACAATCTCGATCAATACTTGCATCACAGCGAAGGGAGAAAAAGACGCACCGCATACAATAGACTTGCACTCCCCACTTCAATCTGATCCAGCACCTGAACAACGCTAGACGCCGCCTCTGCACATCGTCTTCATCTCAAGCAAGTATACTGTTTGCACAGTAACAGCCGAGGTCTGCGAGCGTGAGAGAAGGGGCAACCAAGATGTTGACATCAAAGAGTTGAGGTCGGGACGCGTAGTAGCACTTTAAGATTAACAAGGACAGCAATCAATCGACTTTAATACGACCTATACAATAGGTCTCCTTGCTTCCGAGTTATATAGAAGGTAAATAGGACGATTCCAAAACCAAATGAAAGCACGGACTTTTGACGCGAATATCCTCAGCTGTGCTATACATGTTTGAGGTCACGACGCTATGCTGCTTGCGTATCGCCACGGGATGGTTGTGGCCAAGACACGGACATGGCTGCAACTTGGAGAGGATCGAGGCGATAGAAAGCAAAGGAAACGACCCGGTGGCGCCAAATTCGACCTGAAGGTGGGTCGAGGTGGAAACCAGGTTGAGTAATGTGAGACTTGGAAGGTAGATCGGATGTTTGCTATGAACTGGCAGCTGGAACTTTTGCAGAAATCGACAGCTAAATTGCTAGTAGGCAGTTCGTTCTACTAGAGTTAGACTTGGAGCACAGCCGCACGCTGCAGCTGAAGATGTCGATGAACGGGAATGAACCGGGAGCTAGCCATGTTCATCCGTCGTACAGTATGCCGATGGCGGCCTGATATCAATAACACTGTAGTGGTGCGGTGTTGATCACGTCAATTTCATTATTTAAAGGCTGCTTTGCACAGGAGATGATACGACCATCGGATCAAGATACCGAATGAACATTGCGAACTTCAAACGCCAACGTCCGTGTGCTGTATGCCTGATGCCTTCAGTATTAGTAACGAAGGTACGCTCACATAGCCTTGCAGCAGCGCGTTGATCATTCAAGCTTCGAGTGTGGTTCGGCCTGCTCGTCATCACATTCCAGTGTTGCACGCAAGAGTCAAGACCAAGATGCCAGTGTATGGCTACCTCCGACGCTGGGCAACACGCTCTCTGTTGGATCCGAGCAACTCCAGTCGTAGCAAGTACGAGTTTCTTTCGGCAACTAGAAATCAAGAATCTCTTCCACAGGTAGGATGACAACCATAGTAATCATACGACCTGAATCCAGTATTACACGAGTCTGGCGTAATGATGCCATATCGGTCATTCATGGCGCGGACAGCCTGAGTGGAGGATAAATAGACTGCCATATTTACGTTCGCAGGTGAATGAGAATTGTGGGTATTTCCAGATCGCAGTGCCACGGTATGGGAGCTAGTACAAGATTCTCAAGTAAACAGCGCCAGGATGAGACAACACTTCAACGAAACTGCGTGTGATCGTGGGGGTTATAAGAATCGACCTTCACCTGAGCATGAATAAGTCCCGGTGCATAAAAAACGACGCAGTTGAAAGTATTTACTCTTGCTCACATCAAGGAAAGCCAGACCACCGTGCTCACGTGACGACTTGATTTCCACCATGTAGGGGCCCGCTTCGGTAGCCCCTCGCTCACCCTGTTCATTTCACGTGGTAAGTAAAAAAAGTCTAGTGAATAAACACTGCAGGCAGTGGGGAGATGAAGAACAGCACGCTTTCGATGACCTCACATACAGACCACCTTGGACATTCTCATTCTAAATAACTATGTATCCCGTACGGCTCTTTTCACAACCCTGTTAATGATTAGACTGATACACCCATGCAGTCGCCATTGTCACTGCCGTCTCATATGATTATAGTGAGTGATGCATTTGCAACTTGCAAGGATTGGTTATTCATTATCGTCGCAATGTCAAACTACAGTCCTCACCTTCTCAAGAGAGGTGTCCCAGGTTATTTGTACCTCCGTTTCATCACTAACGATATACACAGATAGAGTACATCTGGGTGAGGAGTTGCCCATCACTTCCCAGATTCAACATCACCAATGTTTTCGTAGTGCAGACACTGGACCTGGGTTTCCACCATGTTTGTTGTCGTGTGTACAATCTTTTCGGGTAGTTTGTACCATTTCCTCTGGACTGACCGTTTCGATAGGTCCGTTACATCGGTCTTTGCTGGATTGTGTAGGTCCATTGGCCGAGTTGTGGCACATCTTCTAATATGTTTAATCTTGCATTCATTCTTACTAGGACCGACTCACTTGGTACGTTCAAGGGTACTAAATAGGGTTAATTGTCTCAACCCGTAGATTCGCAGATGGCACTTCCTTTATTCATGGTCCTTTGGAAGTCAGTTTTTCTCTCATTTTACACCCACTCGCCACCAATGATCCAATCTAACAGACGTACGTATCACAAGTAATTTCAATGCACACACTGAATTTTTAATGCCCAAATAGATGTAAGCATCAGTTTTTACTTGCGTCCACAATCTCAAAATGAGATGCGAATATTTTAAAGGTACTGTAATGTATCTAGTATCTGGTTGGACATTCATAGTGTTCATTTCTACCGCAGATTGTGAGTTGCTTTTCCGTCCAACTACGTTTTCTCCTATGTTAATTTGAGTTATAGTGGTGATGATTCTGCGTGTTTACACAATGTGGAATCGATCCAGGACGGTTCTCTCTATCCTCCTGTTCCTTTACGTGACGCAAACCATCATTACTGTCGTTTTGGATGGAATCTACGACACCCCCAATACCTACGTCTCGGATATGTATGACATTGCATGCATAGATACAATGACCGGCCTTACGTAACCTCCACCTTCTCAGAGACAATGGGCCAAGTTCTCAATTTTTCGTTTTGCCAATTTTCGTACATTAACGCTCCAGCGATACAAGTGTATCTTGTTATACCGCGATTGGCTCTCAGTGCTGTGCTAGTCATTTTCGCTGTCTCGCAAACACTGAAACAGTCATTTGAGATGTACAAGGCGACGAAGCAATGGCAGCCCAACCGTTACATGCAGAAACTGGTGGGAGATGGAATTCTCTATTTCATTGCGTATGTCCCCGTCTCCCCATCCTTCCTGCCCGGTGTCTTTTTCTCGTGCTCCTGATACATGTCCCCACGAATTCTAACGACAAAAATGTTTCCCCCAACTTATAGGAACGTGCTGTACCAAATTTTTGACGTGCTCAGCTCCACACAAACACAGTATAATAGTGCTGCTTCAATCCTCCTGGCTACGTTCCCTTACATTATTTTTTACACCCTCATCCCACGGTTCATCATCGGCATACGAGAGCTCTATGATCGTGACACCCATGGTCGTTTTCACATTGATACCGGGTTCGGCGTGCGGTCCCAATCGAATGTAGGTCTGGACACAACCGTGTCTGCGATGATATTCGTGGACGGAGACCAAGGTCCCGAAGTGGAGGGTGGCACGGATAACTCAGGCGGTCTCGAAACGGGTCGTAGAGTTCGCTGGTCGGGATTAAACGTGAACGACAACTCTCCTATCGGGGACAGAGAGTAGGGTCTGAAGGAGAATCGGAGATCTGGAAGATAGTCACGAATGGTATTTTTTGGCGGTAGCTCCGCTAGCGAATTACATATGCAATTCCTTTTTCGCTTGGTCCTTCCTAGAACGCGATTTCCCGTACAGATATACTGCCTGTGCTTCTTTGTGTCCCATTGGTTAGGTTTTTATCCATCTCAGATGCCCGTTGTCGAATTCCTCCTTGTGCTGGATAATATATCGTCGCCACCAGTTTGTGGATTGCCTCCCGAGGGCTGATTATCTCAAACAATGGCGGACGTCAGCGTCAAACGTGGATCAATTGATTGTCAAGAAGATGGACGAACGTACGCGAAGGGGACGGAACGATGTGATCTCTACCCCACGCTGTGTTTGACGGAGTCAAGTGAGGCACTAGGGATGGCGAATATGAGACAAAGCACTCCAAGGCATTCCTCGAGACCCGAAGCGAGTTCTCGTAGCCGGATGTAGCGAGCTGGGAGAGTAGGCATTACAGTGAACAAGTCATGAGTCAAGTGGAAAAACAAATTTTCAGCCACAAGTCTTTGAGGACGAGTGGAACCCTATGTCAACCCTAGATGGGGATATCCACAGCCCAGCTGGATCGAAATCGCATTCGACGACGGCACAAACGCCAACGCATTCAAGTTGAGTCCCGACCCTTTACCATTCAAGCTGAAAACTCGTGCCCCAAGTGGCCGTTGGGCCGTCTGCATTCGCACTCACCCCGTGACGCCTGAAACAACGGTCACAGCAAGGGTCGTCGAGTAGGAGACAGAGCCGTAGGCGAACGCTTGACGTCAGCCTCGACGTGAGGTTCCTTCTACGAGTTTTTGTTGACGAGCACGGGCGTTAGGTCGATCGTGCTGTCTTCACGGTGAAGGAGGGTGGTGGTGACGTGGATGGAGGCCAAGAGGGGGAGTGTTTTCGATCAGTATGATCACGGTCAGATGGGGGTCAAGGATGGAGTTGGTGGCGAACGTGGGTTGGTTGGTTGGTTGATTGTCAAGCGAGAGGTGATGGATGGTGGACGTACGCGGAGAGTAAGGCGAGATAGGTGTTCTCTAGCATACGGCGCGAGTTCTTTCCACGAGTCTTCGTCATCGAGTGCGGGTGTTGGATCGGTCGTGCCGTCTTCGCGGAAAAAGAGGGCGGTGGTGACTTTGATGGGGTCCGGGAGGGAGAGGGAGGAGGTTTCGATCAGTGCGATCACGGTCTGATGGGGGCCAAGGGCGAGGGTTAGTGGCGAATGGGAGGCGAATGGTTGTCAAGCGAAGGAGATGGACGATAGACGTCACTGAGGGAAGTAAAATCTATGCAGAGAGGAACGCGAGAGGTGGTCTCTGCCAAACGCTTTGGTGGTGGGTGATGGTGCAGAGGTATATTTGACAAAGACAGACGAGGCACGGGGAAGGGCAGAGATAAGACGGAGTGCTTCCAGACATTGCCCGAGACCTGAAGCAAGTTGGGAAGGCAGGCGTTCCTGTGACCGCGTCATGACTATGACCGACGAAGGAAGCGAAAGAAATTTGCGGCGAGCTTGTAGAATGCAAGGCAAGGTGGGGTAAGTGGCTGTAGCCGACTGACCTCACCTATGACACCGACGTCAGGCTATGGTAGCATCATCGCATTCCCTCCATGACGAGCAGCTGAGAAGGCCCTTGGCCAAGAACTCAAGCGCATACAAACACTCGTACCCTCTCCTCTGCCTTGATCTCATTCAACGCTGGTGCTAACGTCATACACCCCGCAAAACGCGAATGGGCACAGGATCGTGCTGCCGTATGTCGGTTTCCGCAGTCGGCCACCTCCCATGTATTGGCACTCCTCTTTTCCACTGCCAAGCGACAAATAAGGACTCTGGTAAAACTTCAAACATCATACACAATTGCCCACGACAGTCCCGTTCGCGGGATATCCTCTTCCAACGGTTGGCCATCGGTGTATTCGCGATCCTCGGCGTGTTCACCCCGAAGACAAGGTGTACGGGCTGGTTTGGTGCCGTCGGCATTTCTAGAGAACAAACAGGGTGCAGAAGTTGTCGAGAATGACCGATAGGGATGCTGCCGAAAGAGAGAGCATTCACGATCTTTCTGGGACCGAAGAATACGTGTGCGGCGTCAACAGGTAAGAAACGGAAGAAGCAAGGATGACACGTATCGATACGAAAGGCAGGCTTTGCCTCGCTGCAAGTGCGGGGTTGGCAAGGTAGGCTAGGGTCAATGTCGAACTCTGAGCATCGCATTCACATTGGATTGGCGTGTATGGTTGTATGTGGGTGAAATCGAAGGGCTTGTTTGTTGGTTTCACGGCGTGAGAATAATATGGGCGCTGCGCGACATTAGATTCTGTTGTCTCCAATGGGATCTCCTTCATGACTCGCTCACACCGGCAAATGTTCATAGCACAGGATGTGCGCGTGAAAAAGTTCAACGTTGGCGGTGTTCATGGTACCACCTCCAGACTGTGCAAGGGAAATTCAAATCAGTGTGCTATCCACGCCAAGTCCCAAAGTTGTCTGCTACCCACCGCTTCCAGTCTTACAACATGGATCAACCCTGAAGTTGTCTATGCCATCCAGGCTGGTACGGGTCAAATTCACGCTCCTGCTGGGTTGTCTCGTCATTACGCAACACTCTCCCAACTCGCCACGCCGACAATGAGCTCGCGTCGCGATTCCGATAGAATTACACCGTATATATATCGCCTCTGCCCTCCCCTGTGCCTCGCCCGACTTTGTCAAATACATTTCTACCCTGTCGCCCACCACCAAAGCGTTGGCAGAGAACACACCCCTCTTGCGTCCCCCTCTGCGTACGTCCGCCTTCGTTTCATTCTCCCTCCCCCCTCCC
Organism: Boletus aff. mottiae; assembly: GCA_038093895.1. Taxonomy (NCBI): domain Eukaryota; kingdom Fungi; phylum Basidiomycota; class Agaricomycetes; order Boletales; family Boletaceae; genus Boletus; species Boletus aff. mottiae. The sequence goes on from JBBPTD010000124.1 coordinate 33,573, forward strand.
AGTCGGCCAATCCACATTCGATGCTAACCCCCGCCCCCACCCCCATCGGACCGTGATCACACTGATCAAAACCACCCTCTCCCTCTCAGATCCCCATCTACGTCTCCATCGCCCTCGAACTCGCACCGTACGTGCACACGCTCCACGTCAAGGATGACCTCGAGCGTCCGTCGATGGCGCTGTCGTCCTACTCGACGACCCTTTCTGGGACCCTGGTTTCGGGCGTCACAGGGACGAATGGAAATGGCTCAACGGCCGCTTCGGGCACGACTTACAACTTGACTGGTGAAGGGTCGGGACTCAACTTGAATGCACTGGCGTTTGTACCGTCATCGGGTGTGACGTCGATCAAGACAGGAAATGGATTGAGGTCAGTTTAGACGCTCGTTCTCAGAGATTTTACGGTCCCAACGTCGCCGCATTTCTTTCCTCGCCTCAACTGTCGGATCATCTCATCACTCGTTCACAGTAACGCCTGCTCTCCCAGCTCGCTCCGTCCGACAATGAGAGCTCGCTTCGGGCCTCGGGACGCTAAACACCAAGGCGGTTGGCATGGCACCTCGCCTGTGTCCCTCTCCGCGTACGTCTGTCATCCCTCTTCTCAACTAATGATCAACTGACCTACATTCGACGCTGATACTCACCATTGTTTGAACTTTGAAATGATTCGCCCTAGCGAAGCAGCGTTGATATTATCCAGCGGAAGGACCCAACAACGGGCGTCCCACTGGCAATAATATGGCATAGATGGTGCATCTGTACGTGAAAACGCGTTAGAGGAAGTGCGCAGAACTCTGAGATGACGCCACCACCAGTCTTTCTCGAAAGAGTATGTTTGTATAGTACATTCAACCCAGAGCGATTCCTTCATAGCAGGGCTACCTTGATCAATACCAGTGGCCTGTCTTCCGGTTCTCCAATCTTTCTCCCATAGACCTTCCTCGTCACCTTTTCACTGCCACTTCCTGGAACTCACACACTACTCGCTGCCCCCAATGGGAGAGTCTTCATTTAACCCTGACCCGTGCACTCTACCCAGTTCGACATCGCCCGAGTTAGTCGTGCCGCCCGCCACCTCAGGACCCTGGTTTCCATCTACGAATACCATCGCAGACACGGTCGTACCCTGACCAACATTCGACCGCGATTGCACCCCGAACCCAGTATCAATGTGAAAGCGACCACGGATGTCACGGTCATATAACTCTCGTATGCTGATGATGAACCGCGGGACAAGGGTGTATAAAACTAAATAAGGTAACGTGTTCAGGAGGATTGAAGCAGTGTACGATGGATTCCAGATGAGTATATCATAGATTTGGTAAAGCACATTCCTGTAAGTTGGGGGGAAACATATTCGTCGTTAGCATTTGTGGGGGGTAACTGTCAGGTGCACTAGCAGCAGGAAGGATAAGGGGGTGATGGGGACATACACAATGAAATAAAGAATTCCATCTCCCACTAGTTTCTGCATGTAGCGGTTGAGTTGCCATTGCTTCGTCGCTTTGTACATCTCAAATGACTGTTTCAGAGTTTGCAAGACAGCGAAAATGATTAGCACAGCACTGAGGACCAATCGTGGGGCGACACGATACACTTGAACATCAAGACTTGGAGCGTTAATGTACGAAACATTGCAAATTGAATAACCGAGAACTTGACCAATTGTCACTGAGAAAAAGATGGAAGTTACGAGAGGCCGGCCATTGTATATGCCACACATACCTCGCAGGTTGGTGTTGGGGCTATTGTAGATTCCATTGAAAACAACAGAAATGATGCTTTGCGGAATGTAGATGAACAGGAGGATATAAAGAATCCTCCTGGATCGATTCCACATTGCGTACACACGCAGAATCATAACCACTATCAGTCAAATCAACATAGGAAAAGACGCGGTTAGAGGGCAAGGTAACTCACAGTCGGTGGCAGAAAGGAATACTAGGAATGCCCAGCTAAATGTCTGATATAATATTACAGTACCTTTGAATTATCCGCATCTCGTTTTTGAGATTGTGGACGCAAGTAAATTGGCGTGCTTACATCTATTCGACAACTATAAATTCAAGGTTTGCATTGAAATTAAGATACATACGTCTATTGCAATCGGATTATTAGTGGCGAACAAGGTGTAAATTGGGAGATGAATCACTGACTTCTAGAGGACCAGGAATAAAGGAACGGCCATCTGTGAATGTACTGGTCGAGACAACGAACATTATTTAGTGCACTTGAACATACAGAGTGCGCCGGTTCTGAGAATGGATTAACCATGTTAGAAGATATGCTATTCGTCCAATAGACACACATTATCCAAAAAAGACCAATGTAACGGACCTATTGGAACAGTCAGTTCAGAACAGATGGCTTCAACTGCCGAATGGTTTGTACATACGACAACAAACATCGTGGAAACCCAGGTCCAGGGTCTGCACTATGAAAACATTGGTGATGTTGTATTTAGGTGACAAGCAACTCCTTACCCAGATGTACTCTATCTGTGTATATTGTTAGCCATGAAACGGAGGTACAAAGGACATGGGATACCTCTCTTGAGAAGGAGAGGACTGTGGTTTTGACGTTGGAACGGTAATGGGTAACGGAATGGTCGCGAATGCACCACTCACTATAATCGTATGAGACGGCAGTGATGATGGCGACTGCATCGGTTCATTAGTCTAATTGTTAACAGTGTTGTTGAGCGGCCATACGGGATATATAGTTGGTTAGAACGAGAAGTTCCAAGGGGGTCAGTAGGTCAGAGGACATGAGGTGCTAGGGAAACAATGGCGATCTTTATGGTAACCAACGATTGAGAATGGGATAGGTTGTGTATGGCCACCTGGAAGATATAGGGCAGTCTATTTATCCTCCGCTGTCCGTGGCATGAATGAATGTTCCATCAAGATGTGGCATCAGTACCGGAGAAAGGACTGACGCAATAATAGATTTAGATCATATGATTATGACTATCACCCTACCTTTGGACGAGGCTCGGTTGATTTCTAATCGCCGAAAGAGAACGTGTGCTTGCTCGAATCCAACGCTAAGCGTACCAGTGGGGCTCGACGTCAGAAATGGCGATACCACTATCATGCGCTCGGTGTCTTGACTATTGGCTGCTTGAACACTGGAGTGTGATGACGAGCAGCTTAGACCGGGCCACATCCTCGGGAGCTTGAGTATTCGCACGGTCGTGCACGACAACGGAAATAGTACCCGCCAACACGCGCCGGTTATAACCAAAATCTGCAGGTGAGATAAAGAAATTGGGGTAGAGGAACGTTACATGAACAAAGTAGTACTACTATCTACAGTACTAGTGCAGACTCTGATTCAGCCCGCTTTCGTTTTTTTGGTCGGTACATCCTCCAAAGTATAATCAAGTCATGGCGACCCACATATGACCCAAGGCACACGTACGATCAGACAACGTGCCAAAGTGCAGCAATTGGCGGCCTTGTGAGATTCTTAGATTCTAGACGCGCTCAACCGCAGTCGAAGTGACCGAACTAGATGGTCATACTTCGACAATGTGGCGGCCAACCACCAATGCAGAGCACCTATCTCACTGCATCCCTCTTCGCGTACATCCATTATCAATCTCCTCTCGACTGGCAATCAATTGATCCATGTTCGATGGTGATGCTTTCCCATTGTTTGAAACGATCCGCTACTGGGAAGCAGTCCAACTAAAAAGTGGTGGTACTGATCGACGTTGACATTATGTAGCGCAAGGAGTCCAAGAAATTGTGCTTTGGGAGTCAGGGCGGTGACCCAGACTAGACAAGCCGATCACTGGCAATGACACGATACAATCAAACACAAGTAGTGTATCTGTAGATAGATCCTGTACGCCAAAATGTTTGTTTTATTTTATTCAAATCCAAGTCACCGTATTCTCTCTATCTTCCAGTTCTTCGATCCCCTCGTTCAAACCTGACCCTTGCATTCTATGAGCCATTTCGAGATCACCCGCGTGATCTGTGCCACCCTCTACCTCGGGTCCCTGGTTTCCATCTGCGAATACCATCGCAGACACGGTCGTATCCAGACCAACAGTAAGTGAATGTGACTGTACGCCGAACCCTGTGTCGACATGGACACGACCACGCGCGTCACGATCGTATAGCTCCCGTATGCTGATGATGAACCGCGGGATGAGGGTGTAAAAGGATATATAAGCAAAGAGGTTCAGGAAGAGTGAAGCATTGGTGGATGGATTCCCGGCTAGGTTGATTACATCATTGACTTGAAAAAGCACGTTCCTACAAGTCGGGAAGGGAACATTTTCGTCGTTAGTATTTAATTTTCAACAGGATGGGCATGACTGATAGGCAGGAATGACAGGGGGAGCAGGACATACACCAAAAAATAGAGAATTCCATCGCCCACTAGTCGTTGCATGTAATGGTTTGGCTTCCATTGCTTTGTCGCTTTGTACATCGCAACTGATTGTTTCAGGGTTTGGAATGCCGCGAGAATTATTAGCGTAGAAGCAAGAACCAGTCGCGGGACTATAAAAAGTGCGTTAAGTATCGGTGGAAAGTTAGTGAACGAATCATTGCAAAATGAAAAATCGACAATTTGGACAATTGTAACTGAGAAAAAGTGTGTAGGGTTAGGTGAGGTCGGTTCATTGGATTGTTTTTACATACCTGAGGAGTAGGTACCGGGATTGTTGTAGATTCCGTTAAAAACGGCAGTAGTGACCACTTGCACCACCCAAATGAACAGGATGATATAAAGAATCGTTCTGGATCGATTCCACATTGCGTAAACACGCAGAATCATCACCACTGTCACCGAAATCAAGTTAGAGGATGACGTGATTACAAGGTGAAGTGGCTCACGATCGGTGGCAGACAGGAACATAAGGAATGCCCAGATAAACACTCGATACAGAACAATACCTTTGAAATATCCATATCTCGTTTTGACATCGTGAACGAAAGTAAATGGGACATGCTTACATCTATTTGACCATTAGAAAACCAGCGTCCACTCCAAAATAATAGAAGGTACATACACCTATCGGAATCAGATCATTAGTGATGGGCGAGGTGTATAATAGAAGAAAGAAAACTGACTCTGAGAGGACCAGGGATAAAGGTACTGCCGACTGCAAGTGTATTGGTTGAGATAACGAACCTTATTTCAGATCATTGGACGTACTGAGTGAGACGATCCTGAAAACGGGTCCAGTGTTAACCATGCTCAAAGATGCACTTGGCCAATACACCTACATAATCCAACAAAGACCGATGTAACGGACCTGTTAGAACAGTCAGCTCACGAGATAAGGGCCAAACTACTAGAAAGAAGAACTGTACGCACAACGACAAAAATCGTGGAGACCAAGGTCCATGGTTTGCACTGTGAGATTACTCATGATGTTGTACGTGGGTGATAAGTGACAACTCCATACCCAAACGTAGTCTACCTTTGTAGATTGTTAGCCACAAAACAGCCGTAAAGTGGAAGTTGGATACCTCTCTCGAGAAGTTCAGGACTGCAGTTTCACGTTACAGCGGTAATGAATAAGGAATGCTTGCAAATCACCCACTATAATCATATGCGACAACAGTGACAACAACGACTGGACTGGTGTGTCAGAATAATCATTGACGGAGTTATGAGCAGCCATACGGGATACATCGTTGTTTAGAATGATGGATTCCAAGGCAGACTGTATGTCAGAGGACATGATGTGGAAGGTGACCGATAACGACGCAACGAAAAATTGCCAATGGAGTTGTTAATGGTCTTCCAGAGGATATAGGGCAGGCTCCTTATCGTCCACTATCAGTGCCATGACTCAATAGTACGCCATCATTACAAAGCACTCGGATGACACTGCGTTTATGTCAGAGGAAGAAACTACTTCCTGTCGCCGAAAAAAAAGTGTACTTGCTTAGATCCAACACTGAGCGTGAGGCTTGGCATCACAAGTAGCCGCATCTCTACTCGTTGTCTTGGCTATTAGTTGCAACACTCGTGTGAGGACGAGGAGAGATGGACCACAGTCGAAGCCTTGAATGATCAACAAACTGATGCGAGGCTGTGTGAGTGTATCTTCGTTATGTACAATGATGTCATGTATACAGCGCGCATCATACGTAACATTCAACGTTCAATGGCGGCGTTCGTTCGGAGCTTGTCGGATTACTTCCTGTGCAAAGAAACCTGATAATTAAATCCGCAGTGACCTGGAACACTGCACCTGCTAAACTGCTACTCACTTCAATACATTCCTCTCCAACATGGATCAACTACTCCATCCAGGAGGTGAACAGTTGGGAAGATCAAGTTACAAGACAGTCTGCTGGCTCGTCTCGTGTCTCGAATGAAAGTCTGCCTCACGGTGATGATAGTGACACCATTTTGATCGCTCGTCCTCGATGTGAGACCGCATGGCCGTCGCAATTTTTTCGTTTCCTTCATTGGTTCCTTCATGACTCGCCCACAGTGACGCCTGCTCTCCCAACTCGCCTGGTCCAGGAACGGAGTCGCTTCGGGTCTCGGGAAATGCCTCGAAACACTCCGTCTCATCGCTACCCTGTTTCTGAACACCAAAGCGTTTGGAAGAGAGCATCTCCCATCTCCGCGTGCGTCCGTCGCCGATCTCTTCTCGCTGGTACCACTGCCCTCTTTAGCACTGCGAGGAGGGCATGGTCTACTCCGTTCCCAAAAGTCTATTCGAGGACTTACATCGGCCCGGAGAATGCTGAGACACCGTGCTCAGCAATCCCACCAACCTCCAGATCGCCCCTAACGTCTCACCTTCCCCACAACGACACGATGGACAGTCTTGTCACGCACGGAGAGCAAGGACCTCGTCGTGCAATGCGAAATGCTGTCCAATCTACCACAAGCGACTATCAGTGCTTGCGTCATGGCAGAAAGAGAAGGCGCACAGCATACAATCGACTTGCACTCCCCACCACGACCCCGATCCCTACCTCATCGTCTGATATAACTTTTGAACAACACCGAATGTCGCCTCCTACGCACCATCTTTGATACGTCCCATAGGGCGCCAATATAACCGATCGATGACGGTTAAATGATCTAGCGCGATGAGATGGACCATCACAAGTGCCCGTGCCCGTGCCTGCATCCGTGACTGGAATCCAGTTGCAACCACCATCGCTGCATTTACACATTATTGAAGAAAACACATTCAACGTCCCAAAGCGTGAAACGCAAGTAATTGATTGATTGCGTGGTCTGGAAACATATCCTTAGTTAGAAGGCAAGATAAGAACTAAGAGGGCACACCTCTAGCAAGCGACGCGGCCACAACCCTGCCTCGTCAAGCAACACTGATGACTTGGCATGCTTCGCGAGTGGACCATCTTGCATAAAGTCAGGAGTCGTATCATTGAGAAGGCGCCAGACCACGTTCCTCGCCTACGAGACAAACACGCGTGTCGGAATGCAAGGCAAGGGAAGAAATGGTTGTACAACTAATTGACCTCATCCATGGCACCAACGTCAGGCCATAGTAACGTCGTTTTCATCCATGACGAGCGATTGAGAAGACCCAACGTTTGCCCAGCGCACTGAACCACCGATAGAGCGCATGCCGCATACATTGCCCAAAAGGCCCGTACCCTCTCCTCTGCCTCGATCAACACCGCATCCGTACCATTTCGTTGATATGAAAGACCGAGATGGATGAAACGTGTTAGAAGCGAAGGTCGGATCAGTGCGCCATTTACGCCAGGTGAACTACCACCCACCTTCTTGGCTAACGTGGATCAACTATACCATCCAGGCGATGGATGATTGGGGGAAATGGTGGTACGGGGCAAGATATGAGACAGATCCACGTGCCTGCGGGGGTCGCTTTTTGTCTCCAATGGAACTCTGCCCGGGGTTGGTGTTTCCTTCATCGGTCCTCTTGGTGACTCACTTGCAGCAACGCGTGCTCGCCCAACTCGCCACACCCAACAACAAACCCGCTTCGGGTCTCGGGAAACGCCTCCAAGTGCTCCGTCTCATTTCCCGTGCCTCGTCCATATTTTCAAGTACCCCTCTGTTCACATTCGACGCTGTGGCCCGCGCTTCTCCCCACGTCTTCCCACCAGACGGTGATCATGTTGAGTAAAACCCTCTCCTCTTTGAACCCATCGCGTCGCCACCGCCCTCTCTTACCCACCCTTAATCCTCGTCGACGATGACGGAAAGAGCTCGCTCCGTCGACCGCACTCTCGTTCCACTCTGCTGCCCTCGCCGGGACATCGTTTCGAGGGCCACTGCGAACGTCCTGTGGGCGATGTTGCCATCAGGCACGAGCTTGAGTAGGAAATGATCCGGGCTTAGCTTGAACGCGTTGGCGTTTGTACTGTCGTTGGAGTAATCTCTATCAAGACGGGAAAGGGCAGACCGAGGGGACGCAGATTTGCGCATGGTGCCAAACAGATCAAGATCTTAACCGGACTGCTGAGGAACGAACCGATCCTCATGCGCCTGGCCCGGAAACACGAAATGCGGCGGTGAATGTGGCAGCGTCTCCAAAGTTGTGCCCGCTGCAGCCCCCTGGTTGGCGGAACTTGAGAGGACAGACGAACAGTGGTGGAGCAACACAATGCGCAGCCTAGCGCCTACAAAAGTTGTTGTCGAATAAGATGTTCGCGAGAGAACGAGGGAGGGCCACACTAGTCGACTGTATTGTCTTGTCGCCCAAGTTGAACCCTGAGAGATGCCCAAGAACGCGGTTCGTGGGATGCAGCTGGATCTTGCGTGAATTCTCCACGCGGACAGCTTGAGACCGGATGAATTCAAAGCGAGTTACGCAAAATGGATTCGTCGATTTTCATGACTCGTCTTCTCGCTTAAAAGGATGAGGGAGAGGTGCTGTCTGGGGAAGCTGGCACGTGAGGGGCGTAACGAAGGATGATGAAGACGGAGTTGGAACGTGCTCGTGGACAGCGTAAAATATCAGAATTCTTGCGATCGTCGCCAATGCTCGCGTCGCCGTCTGCAGGGTCATCATGTCATGGCTAGACGATATCTACGACTGCAGCACGCACCAAGGCCTCGAGTAGTACCACTATGGTCACAGGCCACACTGGGATGAGTCACTGAGCCTTCCCTCCATCTAGTTGGCAATCGTTGGCACGAACAACCTTATTGCCTGATCAAACACGACACATGGGGATGTATTACTATTTGCTTGCTCATAGCGTACGTACGGGGCACCAGCTTGCCTGCCACTGTATTAGTTGTGGTCCTGGTGTTTCTTGATCTTCGCGGCTCTCTCTTGCACATCTCCGCGCTCGATGATTACCTGCTACGCTCCGGACGGTTACCAGCTTGAAGCCCGTCTGGTCGGAGTTCGCACAACAATTGCACGACAACATCGGAAACCCCTGCCACCCACTGGCACCCAGTCATTTCCTGCGACCTCGCCGTAGTCGACTGAGATAAACAGTACGTTTCTCTGCGGGAATCGTGACGCGTCTGCCTGGAAAACAAGGCAGGGTGCAACTCAAGTCATGGGGGGAAACTGGCTGTCAGTGACTTGCGCGCAATGCTCTCTATGTCTTCACTGCTGACTGAACGACCAACCATCATCGTCTTGCTGCGCCTGCAGCTACGCCAACTCCCTGCGTCGCTTCCTCTTCGCTCTCCTGGCTACGCTGCTTGCGGTGGACGACATGACAGGTCTTATCTCCTGGTAGGTACTATATCAGACATCGATGGCTCTGCCGTTAACGCGTCAATAGCTGCCAAGTGATTCAATCTGTCTACTTCTATCAACTTCAACCACCGGTTACTTCGCCCCCGACATTCTTCCACACCCTGTAATAGTTATACCTTCCATTGCGGTGCGCTGACCTGAATTCCATATCTCAGGAGTGACCAAATGGAGAAGTGAGGGCAGGCGAAGAAACTGCGATGTATCGGATCCTTGTCTTAGATTTTACAGTGGATCGGACAGCAGCGGCTAGAGTCAACCCATATAACTTGAAGTCACCCGTCGTATGTGGTGTCCTCCTGGGCAGTTGATAAGCGGTCAGTATGGGATTGGCACAAGCACCATGTTCCTCACTATTTCGCGCAGGATATCCAAATAGAGCAATTATTCGACCTCAAGCTATGGCTTTATTTGTTGGTAAGTTTACCTTGCTTCATTCATGTCCTCAACCAGCACTTCCTTGTCTGCATTAAAACCTCGCCGGCTTCGCTACCTACATTGAATACTTGACCCTGGCGACAGCACAACGAGTGGACGAGATGCATTTCGAGTACACCAACCCATGGAGAGGTGCTGCGCACGTTCTGTGCCATCATCTTCCCCAGCTATATCCACCACCTCGATGGCATAAGTCGATCCATGTCGGATTGGAATGTGAAGTGAGTAGCAGGCATATGAAGGCACACCGTAAGTTCGCATAGATAGCGGGTTGATCCGGTTTCCCCGTCTAGCATGTTTCATCCGTCACGGTACCTCGATGTCAACGAAACAGTACGGTGTTGATCATGGCAATTTCATTTTATCCAAAGCCCGCTTCACACGAGAGGAGATATGATTAAGCCTGGCAACTCCAATTTATCCTGATAGCGAATGCTTACACATTCACATCGCCTCGCATTTGTTCTCAGCGTTGGAGCAGGTTCGTTTTCTTTAGGGTGATAATATTAACCATATGATCCGAACACAGGGGCCTTCGAGTCCTTTCTGCTGTCACGATGTCGTGTTGAGATGGAATGGTCTTCATGGCACAGATTGCGGACAATAAATAGCCTGCCCAGTATCCTTTTGGAGTCCATACACAACCCAGTGGCCCCACTCCATTATTGATTGCAATCAAAGTCGTCACTATTTCCTTCATACCTCATGTCCTCCGACCTACAGTCTGTCTTGGAACTAATTGTTCTAAATAACTATGCATCACGTACAGTTGTTCATAACTCGGTTAAAGATTAATCTGATACACCATTCCAGTTGTTGTTGTCGTTGCCGCCATATATGATTATAGTAAGTGAAACGTTTACCAGCATTCCCTGTTCATCACCGCTTTAACGTCAAACTGCAGTCCTCACCTTCTCAAAAGAGGTACCTTCTCTACCTCCACTCCGTGTCAATCGCTAACATTCTACAAAGATAGAGTATGTTTGGGTAAGGACTTGTCGATTATCACCCACATGCGTCTCCAATCCTTTCACAGTGCAAACACTGGACCTGGGTCTCTACGATGTTTGTTGTTGTGAGTATAAACCATTCGGGCAGTTTGGCCAATCTGTTTGGAACTAACTATTCCGATAGGTCCGTTACATCGGTTTCTGTTGGATTATGTAGGTGCAAAGGCCGAATCACTGGGCGCATCTTCGAACGTGGTTAACTTTTAAATCCATTCCAGCCTCTCCGCACTCAGTATGTTCAAAGGCCCGAAATTAAGTTCATTAGCTCAACTGCTACATTTGCAGCTGGCAGTAGCTTCTTACCTGGACCTCTAGAAGTCAGTCACTATCCTATTTGACACCTTAGTCGCCACTGATAGTCTGGTTCCGACAGGTGTATGTCCCTAACCTTTGGGATAAACTAGTATTTTTAATGGTTGAACAGTTGTAAGCACCCCAATTTACTGGAATCCACAACGTCGAAATGTGGCACGGATATTTCAAAGGTAATGCAGCATTTGAGATAGTTCGTTGGGCATTCGCAGTGGTCCTTTCTGCCGCCGACCGTGAGCTAACTTTGCCTCTACTCTCATACTCCGCCATGTTGATTTGGGTTATAGTGGTGATGATTCTGCGTGTCTATGCCATGTGGGGTCGATCCAGGACCATTCTTTGCATCCTCCTGTTGATTTTTGTGCCGCAAATCATCACTACCTTCGTTTTTGATGGAATTTACGGAGCCTACTTCTCAGGTATGTACCAAATTGGATACATAAATACAATTGGACGGCCTCACTTAACCCTACATGCTTTTCTCAGCAATTGTCGTCCGGATTCGTGATTTTTCATTTTGCAATGCTTCGTACGTTAACGCTCCACGGTTCCATGGATTGTCTATTGCAGCCCCGCGGTTGGTTCTCGGTGGCACACTACTGATGCTCGCACTCTTCCAAACCCTGAAACAATCAGTCAATTTGTTCAAAGCGACGAAGCAATGGCAACCCAACCGCTACATGCAAAAATTAGCGAAAGACGGCATCTTTTATTTTGTCGTGTATGTCCCTATTCCCTCCCGTACATTCCGCCCATACTCCTTTGCTCATGCTCTCTTGACGATTATTCGCATAAACGTTAACGCCGAAAACGTCACCTCCCCGACTTTTAGGAATGTGCTTTACCAAATCAACGATGTGCTCAACACAGTGGGGTCTCCAACAAACACTGCTGCACTCCTCCTGGACACATTTGTGTACATAACGTTTTACACCCTCATCCCGCGGTTCATCATCGGCATACGAGAGCTATACGACCAAGACGTCCATGGTCGCTTTCATATCGATACCGGGTTTGGCGTGCTGTCGCGGTCGAATGCCAGTTTGGATATGACCGTGTCTGGGATAGTATTCGCGGGCACCAACCAGGGTCCCGAGGTCGAGGGTGGCACGAATGGCTCGGGCGACCCCGAGATGGGTGCTAGAGTGCTGCATGGGTCAAGTTTGGACGCGAACGTTTCGGACCAGGGGTTCGAGATTGGAGAGCTGGTGCGAACCTTGCATCCCCAGGTCAGTGCGACGTCATGCTGTCATCATGATGCTCACCTATTTTTTTTTCTTCGTGATAGCACCCTCTTTTTTGAACGTAGAACGTATGCTGCAGCAGCCTCGACGAACATGAAAAATATATTAACATGTTGGTTTCAACGATGTCCCCGATTTCTGTTTTATCTTTGTTTTCCCGTAATAATCATAAAAAGGAGCAAAGCGTCAAGATTTAGGAAGCTAGTTAGTCATTCCTAACAAAGCACCGTCGTCAGTTCATTAGCTCAAGTTCTTTTGCATAATCAAATGTTGTTTGTTTATCGAATCACTTCCTGATGGACTCCAGCTGTGAGAGGAACGAACTCTACTCCAATCAATGACACGTGCCATGCGCATCATACTAGATCAACAGCGAGCGTCTTCATCCGACTCTTCAGATCAGAATCATCAACAGGGCAGCCCGAAAAACCAGGCTTGATCTCTCTTGACCGCGCTTCAACCCATCACTGAGACCCCGTTATTGGGTAGGATTGCCAACGAGAATGAACGGGCACGGAGGCGTCGACCATCGTTACTCGCCAACAATGCATGATATTATTATTCTTAACATGAGCATTAGCATCCAATATCACACTGTACGATAACAATCTCGACACAACACGTACGGAAAGGGATGCACGGCAAAAGGAAGGTGCGTCATAGACTGAATGGTGACACTCAACAAGCGGTCTTGCCCTAGGTTCATCGTCTTCCCTAACATCATATCGAGAGCGGTTTTCGAGAACTCTTACCCAGTGTCTACATCGATTCGATGAAGCATGTGGTCGTTTTATTTATTTTTACAATGAAAATCGTTCGAAGAGCAGAAAGCGGATCTGCGACTTTCGTGACCTCGAGGAAGAGGTCTGGAAGTAGTTTTAACGCATCCAGTTCCTAGTAGGTCTTGACTTGTGGGCTTACAAGATAGCCCTCAGTAGTTGGGAATAGGATCATCAGCATTGACGACCAAGGTCCAAAGATCTTGGTTGTTCGGGCAATGGACTGAGTACCCCTGCAGTGCTTCGCAGTTGAGAGGAGGAATTGACATACAAGTTGAACATTGGGCATGGCAGAGCGGCATCAGCGACCGACTCAGCTGGCAGTGGTGACCAGATTCTCACGACCGCGTGACTTTTTGACTTTGCTGATCTTAGATTCAGACTGTTGGTCCGTTCATCTTCCGCCGGATGAGAAGCTGTGGTACGGGCCTTGGAGCACAATCTTTAGTCAGGATTGTGAGTTGTCGGTAGGAGGGAACAGCACCCTGTTCCCTCCTACCGATGACTCACTATCGTCTTCATACACAACCTTTCGAGGGGCGACAGCCAAAGGTCCTTGACGGAGACGATAACGATTACAGATTTCATCATTTATTTGAAGTTTGGAAAGTCACGCGCAGGGCGGGGTCTCGAACATCGAATTGTTGTCACCGCTGGACAGACACTGTAAATCGCCTGTTTGAGCAAATCTGCAAGCAATCTCATCCTGGGCTCTCTCAGACTCCTTCCATGGAGGTATATTGGATTAACGTCATCGGACCACGTTGGCGAAATGATATAGCAGCGGGGAAGACGATGGTCAATCCAAGTTGACTACACTTATTCCATGACTATTTCATCAAGGCGCCCGAGTTACCCCGTTGCATCCTTGCCCAATCCTCACTCTTATCGACTGGAATGTTCGCACATCGTCTATGCTGTCTTGTACACGTTACGAACTCCCCTCTCTGTCCTTTACAGAGCTTGACCATAACCATCTTATAGACCACGGACCATGTAGTTGCGATCATCACTGCGCTTGGATATGATTGTAGTGAGTGATGCGTACTGTACGTGCTCTTCGTCACATTTCAAGACTAACTGTGAGTTTATCATCCTAGTCACAATTTTTTCGAAAGACGTATATTCCGTTTTTGTGGCATACACATGGATCCTAATACTTGTCGTATCTCGGGTTGGGTTCAGGGTGAGCTTTGTGACGTACCACGAATCATATTTCTTGTGATTCCTTTATCCGATTATTCAAGTGCAATATTTATCAGATCCCCTCGTCCATGCTTCTAGTTTCTTGTGAGCATTGCACCGAACCTCACAACACATTTTACGATGTTCTGACTTGTTCTCGGCGCCGCCCTGTTGATTCTGGTCTCACCCAAACTTAACAGTCTGTCGGGATGGACGAGCAACGACTCATCACTGGCAATGGCAGCCAAACCGGAGAATGAAGTTTCGAGCTTCTCGCCAAAGATAGAATCGTTTATTCCTCAACGTACATTGCCCGCTTTCTTTCAACAAAACCTTGCTATGCCCACGAATATCCGGGTCTCCCCAAAAACCGACTCAAAAACCGACTCAAAAACCCGGGCGTTTACTTCACAATAGTATGGCAACACGCTCTCTTGAGCGGAAACGGGTTTTTAGAAACCAGCCCCATTTCTTTTTCACTCCCCGAGAGTTCCTGTGGTGACGCAACTGTGAGTAGCTGTCCCAAGATTGCTCAACTCGAGATAATGATGCTTAAAGTGCACGGCAAGTCCAGCAATAGTTTGTAAACCGTTGAAAGACGCATCGTCGTGAGTCGTACTGTGCCAAGGAATAAGTGTAGTCAGCTCGAATTGACCACTGGCATCGTCCTCCCCGCTACCATACCGCCAATGTGGTCCGGTGACGCCAACCCAATATAAGTACCTTCTTTGGAGAGTGAGAGTTACTTGTGGATTCGCTCAAACAGGCGGTCTACCCCGTCTTCCCATCGGTGACTAACCTTGAGAACAATTCGATGATCGAGACCTTCGCCTTCCGCGACTTTCCAAACCTCGAACATGAAATCCGGAAACGCAGCTTCCTTCAGGGCCCTGCTACACTCGTTCGTGCTCTCTAGGTGAATCATACCATGGCTACTTCGGTTTCCTTGCTAGCTCGTAGTGATACTATTGGCAAACAAAAATCGCTAACTGGAGGACTTGCCAAGTATAGATCTCATGGAAAGACATGAATGAGGTATTGTCTGTTATGGTTCCAACCTGTTTCTGTTTAATGGTGCCAGATTCTCGCTATGATAATATTGTTTGTTCACCAACGCTTGTATGATTGATTTGTTAGTAGTACTCTGTATCTATGTGCTGTTCTGCCGCTCGCCTCCCGTCTCCCGCCATCCAACCCCGCCGTCTCTAGCATCGACATCGATTCGAAAAAGCATGCGGTCGACGCTATCAGGCCAATGTAGATTGTTTTTTTTTTTAACTTCAAGAATGAGAACCGTTCGAAGGGCGGGATGTGCCGTTTGCCGTCGCGACTTCGAGGCAGAGAGTTGGAAAGACCTCTGAACTTATCTCGTTCGGAGTAGCTTTTGGCTGACAACGTAGCCCCCGCCAGGTGGAAATAGGATTGTCAGAACGGACAACCAAGGTCCGAGCCAAACAACTCCGTTCTTAGGTGGATGGATGGAATATTCTTGCGGCAATCTGCAGACGACCGGAGGAAATGACATATCGAAATGCCATGGCAGTGTTCAAAGAGCCTGTGTCACGAGTGACTGTGACAGTCCCTTGAATGATCGCGCCTCATCTTCAGAAACACAACAAACGGAGTGGGAGGAACATCAGCACTCCGTTTGCCGTGTTTTCCATCCGAAGGCAGCATCAAGTAACGTGTAAGTCGACCACCATCTCTAGTGAGATGTATCCAGCCCATCTCTTGCGAATGCAAAGCATGCGACGGGCTAACCCGGGCATGGTGAGACAGTCCAGACCATCATGACTACACTCATAGCTCATTTCAATGACCCCATCAGAAGCTTGACAGCGAGCGTCCAGAGGGCGAGGGCACCCATCAACGTCGTCAAGGGTCCCTTTTTTTCATCTTTGAACAAGGGGTGTCACAAACGACGGAACAATGTGAAGGCAATGCACATTTATATAACCTGGTGGTGTGCGATCACTGCGTGCGATGCTGAAGCCGTGCTTGACCCTAGGAATCATGACGCTGCTCGTAGCCCGCCATCAAGCGCATCAAGTTTTCGCTCGTCCTGGTTTGTTGATGCGTCGGGATGATTGTAGGACTGATCGTGATCTCCGGGAAACACGGGCGTACC
Source organism: Boletus aff. mottiae (assembly GCA_038093895.1). Taxonomy (NCBI): domain Eukaryota; kingdom Fungi; phylum Basidiomycota; class Agaricomycetes; order Boletales; family Boletaceae; genus Boletus; species Boletus aff. mottiae. The sequence continues at coordinate 50,375 of JBBPTD010000124.1, forward strand.
GCGTGAGACCGTCATCTCAGCCGTCACTTGTGAGACTGTTCGTTTGGCTCGTTCGTTGGTAGTCGCTCTCGAGGAGGCGATGTGGTCAAGAGCCTGAGTCCGGGATACTGGCTCGCGCGTCTATCGGTATACACGGTACGGTATACCAGCGGTGCGATGGGCAAACGCTTGACTTACGGAGCATGTTTGAAACGAACATGTGATTGGAAGTGCTTCCCGATCACAGCATCGAAGTGACGGACTTGCCAGCCAGAACCCGACACCACTTTCAACAATACCAGCTGCCCTGGTGATCACTAATTTGGTGCAGAACCGCTTGACGCACCCCTGAGCGAGACATAGGATATAAATCAATGTCAAGACAAGACAAGAAAGCACATGCGTAGTAGCATACCGGATATCCTGACCGTCTGGCCAAGGTAAAATGTCGATAGATGGGGGTAACGAGAACGAAGCAAGCGGGTATAATTGCAATCCAATCGAACCAATAAGGGTAACAACAGTGTCACAAACGGAACGAAACGAAAAAAAGAAAAGTGCGAAAGGGGCAAGAAGGGGAGTGGTCGTCCCGTCCAACCAAAAAATAAAACATTTCCATCACCCAAACGTCGGCGTCCGCAATCCAGACGGCTGCGGAACGAACAACCTCGGTCCCAGTGGCATTCCCATCCCCATCCCCATCCCCATTCCCATTCCCATTCCTCCACCTCCATCCTGCCCCGACATGTAATGCGGGGGTGAATTCGCCAGCATGTACACCGGTCGTGGATGTTGGGCATCTGGAGGTCCTCCAGGCTGAGGCAATCC
>JBBPTD010000125.1:0-50813 GCA_038093895.1 Boletus aff. mottiae
CTTTTAGACGAACGGTTTGCCTTTGTGCAACTCTTTTAGACGGACTGGTCACCAGTCTAGTCTTAAACGAGCCGCTGAGTATGCACGTTACAGAATTCTAGAAGGTGGTGGAATCTACCAGCTTCGGCCCCAACTCATCATGTCGTTCTGCATTGTCCGTCTCAGGCATGACTCTCATCGCTCCCAGTAGATCAACGGGGGGCAGCGGCACCCTTTTCCTTCTAACCTCGCTGCAGGGCTCGAGTACTCGCGCAAATTTTCATTGGCCGCGGTATGCGTCTTGTGCTTATCGGCACTTCCCCTGGTTGATATATACACTTGCCAGATATTTCACGGCGCTCCTGGATAGTTGTCGAGTGCTGCGGCCGATATAAGGGACGAATGGTTCGCACGCTTCTGCCGTTACACTCAGCCACCTAGTGTCCTGTGTATTCAGGGACAACAAGAACGCAGCGTCAGTCAGCGCCAGTGAGATATGATCGAAGTTATTGTCTCTCCGCATATATCTTCAAGCTCGCATATAAATGAAAGCAGACTTGGACGGCGAGATTTTAGACTCAACTCAAACCTGCTCGACATCCAGGAAACACCCTTATTCACACATCTGATCCCACCATGTCGTTCTGTGTCGTCAGCTTTCTTCGCAGGTTCCGTCGCTCCCAACAGATCGACCCGGGGCAGCGTGACGCTTTCCCGAGTCTTCTCGACTTCGCAGCAGAGCTCGAGGACTCGCGCAAATTTTCATTGAACTCGGTATGCATCTTACCCTTCTTGGCACTACCCTTGACTAAGATATCCGTTGATCAAATAGCTCATGGCTCTCCTCGCGTGAGTCCTTATATGTACATCCGCACCCCACTAACAGTTCCTTAGCATTCTTGCGATATCGGGATCCAAGGCATTACAACCAGTAGTCTTGACTCTTCTCATGTACACCATCACACTTCGTCTCGCTCTCGATGCTTGTTTTCTTCAGGTAAACATGTTCTCCTGCTCGTTCTCTCCGTGATTCAATCATATCCCAGGATTATCCCACTGTGTCGAGACTTCTCCATGTCATACCGCTCCTTGGTACAGTTTGCATGGCCGGCGTCGAGTTGGCCCTCGGCATGCGATCGCCCGCACTTGCAACCATTTGTATCTTGTTAGGTGTCTTGCCGCTGGTCACTATGGTCGTTCGCCACGGAAATCGATGTGCTGAAATGTCCACGCTGGTACTACCTGTGCGGATGGAACATGTGCCGGCATTTGCTGTGTCAGGCTCCGCTGACACCATGGCCGCGTCAAATCAGGCAGAGGGAACCCTGAAAATGTTCAGTTCGAACCTCTGCTAGACTAATTCCGTCAATTGTTTTCCATTGGCTGTATTATCTCACTCTGTTTCATGTGCTCGTGTAGTCCCCAGCCTAAGATGATTGTTTCCTAGTCTACTTGCAGTGCCGGGTGCACTGTGTACTTGTCACCCTACCTGTCCAATCTATCAGCCATCTTCCTCGATTTCTTACATTCTCTGCTCCAACCTATACGGGATGTGGCTTGAATGGATTGATGGAAAGCCAGAAAAACAATCTGATTGTCGGTACGGTGGGTATAAATATTTGACATTCTCGAAGGACCACGAATCGGGAGTGTCGTGGGGCTGTGAGATGAGGGGACTAGAGAGGGTTTCTGTATGGAAAAGAGCGGTGCGCTCTGAACAGCAACCAGCACGGTCAACGTGTTATCCGGTGGGACCTCCTCTCATTTGGACATTACTTGTATACGAGGACAACACTTCCATGACGTGAGCTTTTACTTCCCGTCAGCAGAGATGTGCAGGACATGAGCATGAGTATGACCAATGCCGAGCGCTAGAAATAACCATGTCTCTTGAGACAACAGGATGGAGGGCGTATCAATAAAAGACCCCGTTCAAGCAAACTTGAAGTCCTGGCTGGATTAATATGAGTAAAATAAAAATGAGTGTTTGTCATAATATCACCAGTGTCAGGCAGCGTAGGACATGCGCGAGGTCGTAGAGACGGACAACGGGAAGCGAGCGAGCGAGCGGCGCACCGTGACCTCGCGAAGCAACTGAGGCGACGAGATATGCTCATCCGCTACGCCAATACGTACTGGAGACCGTCAGCGCATTGCTTGACCAGATGGCGAGAGGATCTAGCGACGATCGACTCCGTAGACAAAGGATAGTCGTTGAGCGACCTGCCAACGAGCGAGGACAAGACTGTGTCAGGTCGAGCGATCGAGTCGGCCAGCTACAACAAGGGTCGGGACACACCATCGCGGCGCGTGCGTCGGGAGTGTGCAGGTGCATGATCAAGTCGCACAGCGACGCGGGCGCACGAACCGAGACGGGAGGTGCATGTACATACGAGAAGGCGTAAGCAGAGCACCAGAGAACCCAGGTGGCGATGCAAAAAATCGCGACGAACGATGAAGACCAGGTGGCAAGCCACCAGACCATGTAGATGCGACGAACGAGTCGGGCAATGATATGGAACTCGTCGAGAGGTTTAGGAAATTCTAGGGAAATGCAGATGATGGTAGACAAAGCAGCGACGATGACGCAACGAACGGGCGCCCGCAGTGACTCTCACGAAGGCATGCTGAAGTTGTTAGCTGAAGAAAAGACTCGTCAGCAAGGAGAGCGGCCCAAGAATGCGTCAAACGACTTACCTACACCACCAGAGCCACACAATGAAGTCGCGAGTCGCACAACGTCTAGCTCAGGGGGGAAAGGAATCAAGAGCCACGAAGATGCGCATCTCAGCGTCAAGGTGGACGTGCCGAGAGCGCTACGACACGACAGTGATGCTAGGTACCGTCCGAAGAAGCTGCAGAACGCGTCAGTGAACGGTGGGAGCCAGGAGAAGAAGACATAGTTATGTAGTGTAAATCTTGTCACCCCCCTCCCTCTTCTTTTTGATTGTGTTTTGCTCATTTCTACTTTGAGGTTCTATTCTCCGTGAAACACGTCAAGCATTGGTTTGTTTAACGTATTTTATGCAGAATAAAACGTTGTAGTAGAAATGTTACTGTTCGACTGAGACGATACTTCGACGACTCGGCTAAAGACAAGTATTAGGTTGGCAATCACCTACAAAAAGGACCCCATAAGCGAAGGGAGTGAGTATGTGGATGGAACGAGCGCGCAACATCGACTCGGAGATGCAGGGCCAGGAGGCCGATTAGGCGAGCAGGATGTGAAGAAATGTATCGAGAGCGACTGGGCACGCCACAACGATGGAGATAGCATCAATACGGATGGGAAACAATAGGGAATGGACGATGCAGCGAGCGATGCATGCCGTGACTCCAAACGAGTCGAAAAAAGACCGCCACTGACCTACAACGGACATACCTGAGGGGTCCATACCATCTCCCGGAAATCACAGACGTCCTGCCCGACAATACGAAGCCGCCTTGTCATCGAGGAGGACTGGAGTCGAAGCCTGCAAGCGTCAGTCACGGTAGTTGGGCGTGCGATCAGTCATCGCGTCGAGGCCACACCGGGCGAAATGGACGCATCGTATGCGTGGTATATAGAGTATCCAACGATCCCAGGTTGGGCAGCCTAGCAGCGTATGTCATGACATTGGACTCAGACATCCGCAAGTCTGCAGGTTAACACACAGGCGTCGACTAACGTGCACAAGCAAACTGAAAGGTACATATATGCCATGACCGCCAAGAGTCACAGTTTGCGTGGGAGAATAAGTTACAGTACACTCGGTTCCCAGACTAGCTACTACTACCAACGGTGACCTTCAATCAACACGTCTCCAACTATGTCGCGGCAAGTACTGTCAATATTTCATGTCAGCAATACATTCTTGTTGATCTCCACATGTTTAGAGATCCAAGGGTATTCAGGCATATACCTGGCTACGAGTTTGGTCATCACTTTGACACTAGGTATGCGTACCTCTTAGTAGTACTTCCTGACTCGTGATTCACTAGCACTATCCAATTTCTAGACAAGAACTGAGTGATGCTGGTGTGCATGCTCCGACATGGGCAGGAATCCATGGTGATTCCAGTCCAGACGGAGGTGCATTCTCAATATGCATTTCTGGAGGATATGAGGACAACAAGGATAACGGAGATAAGATGTATATCCCATTCTCTCCATCTTGAGCCATACGTCCTCACCGCTGCTCCATAGCACTTATGTCGGCTCAGGTATGCCTTCTGTGATGACTTTAGGTCTCGTTTACCTGACGGGGACCAGGGGGACGAGACGATGATACCGAGGTACATCCATTCTTTGTAGACAAGGTTCGTGTCACTAATGTCCTCCTAGAGGCAAATTGCACACCAATCCTTTGACAATCCTCCAAATAAGGCACTACTTGTCGGTTTCCCAACAACTGTATATTCGCATGCCTTACATTGTTTCAGATTTCCTGCGAGACAAAGAGACCGGTCCGAATGATACGCGGCGCGGATAAATCCAATAACTGGGCGCCATCCAAAGGGTAAGATATTCAAATATTGATGGTTGCAATAACTCATGTTCATTTCCAGGTACAGATACGATGGGCTCTATGTCGTAGATTCAGTAAGTGTCATCCCTTTCTCAAGGCGTTTCCTCACCTTGCCCAGGCCACGATGAGACTAGGAAAGGCAGGTTACCGGATGTGTTTCTTCGAACTTCGGGTAAGGTGTCACGACCTGCCTACTCAAGTCTGCTACATTTCAAACCTGCAGAGAATCAAAGAAGGGAATGAGAATTTGCCTTACCGATGCCTCACCCTAGAGAAAATACAAAAACAAGCACGAAACAACTGAAGTTAAGTTCCATTCTCGCCCAGCTCACCCTTTTCAATCATCGACCGGGCTGCCAATATCGAGTTATGTGCCCCATCCCCTATTACGGGTTGAGTCCGAGTGGTATGGATTGGGGTGTAGGTTCTGACGTAGACTAACATAAGGTATCTGCAGGAGTGGAAACATGTATGTACGTGAATCGACTGATCTCTAATATGTTGTCTGAAATTGAATTGAGTTGATCGGAACTCTGTAATTAGATCTTTGGGAATTCCGCGACCGCAGGAATCCAGTATGTAGTTGGTTTTCCAGTGTAGGACAGACCGTAGGCGTGACATCTAGCGTGTACATCTGAAATGCCGCACCGTTGCAGGCTTCACGTCTTGGTGAATACCAGCTCCTCCGATCGTCTTCACTTCTGCTGGATAAATAAGACATGTAGTTCGAGCTAGCTTGCACGTTCCCAAAAGTTCACGTTGTTTATGTGGTATGAGGTGGGTCAGCCCGTCGGAAAAACTGGCGCCTCAGATTCGAAATCTGGGTTTCCAGGGAACTGATGGTTCCAGAACGACAACGCATCTCAGCATAACGAAGTTCAGAAATGGAAATGTCAGCCCAAGGCCGGAATGAGTGAAGTGCGGCATACGATACGACAAACCTGCACAGCTCTAAAACTGTCCCGAAACGGGTGGGGAGAGACGGACTGTCTTGTGAGCGGCAGCTCAGCAGCTGTAGTGAATCCTTCGGCAAACAGAGACTAAATTTGTAAATCAATTATTTTCTTTGCTAAACACTTAGCAAAGGAATTCGTCAAATTGCTCAATATGACGAGTTGCGCTTGACCGCGAATCTTGAGACGGCGACACTCCTTGTTTCCTGCAACTTGTAACGGTTTCCATCAATAACGTATGGCAAACGTGAGCCAGCTCCAGCCAGCTCTCGCCCCCCATGTCCAGACAAGCTCCAGTGAAGCTTCGGAGAAGGATGCAGACGTATGTTTGTTAAGCAGTTGCTATTGCCTTCTCTGATTCCACCCTTTCTAGTTTCTCGCACTACGTCTTCTAAACAAGCGTGCTCGTCTGAGATTATCGCCTGCACCGTTTGATTTAACCTCCTTTCCGGGAAAGGCTAGTTTGTTCGCGACTGTGAATTCAAAAGGATGGTTTGCAGCAGTCATCCGAGATGCCAGTGGCGCGTCAGGTACGGGGAAGATGAATTCAACGTGTTCTCTGGCTGATTGACGATCCTTGTGTATCCAGCTTTGATTCTTTCACCACTTGCGGATCTGCGTTCTGCGCTTGCAGCAGCTTCAGCTGAGGACGAACAAACATACAGACCTCAGAGATGCATCCCAATCAACGCAGCACCCCCACATATCCTTACATTTGCGTGCAATGACACTAGAGTACTTCTGGGATTGGTAGACGGTTCTATCCATGTCTACACCTGCGACCAACTGTTGTCCAGTGGTGAAGGGTCTGTCCAACCCATCCACGTGTTTGCAACATCATCCTCCGCGGCTCTTCTATCCATGCAACCGAATCCAGGGGACATTCCCGAGTTGGTAGCTGTCCTGAGAGATTGTACGAATAGCCCTGGCTCGCTTGCAGTAGAGTTGCTCGATGTGCAGAAACTCACCTCTTCTGGTGGTTGGATGGCTGGCAAGTCACCTAGCACAACGCCAACTTCAAGTGCGTATCGTATTCTTTTCATTTTTGACTCGTACTAAGTTGTCCGCAGTCTCTTGGTCCCCGAAGGGCAAGCAGCTGGCACTTGGTCTTCAAAGTGGTGACATCGTCACTTTCAGTCCAAGTGCTACTGCTACTCCGAAGTCTAGCATACCCCATCCCCCCTCTGCCAATAACATGAGCGTTATATCTGTGCATTGGCTTTCGACGACGTCGTTCCACACGATATATGCTCCACCAGGGCAGCTGACACCGGATGTGGAACAGGTTCATTTTCATGCATCCTTGGACTCCAAGAGTAATTCTGCACAAGATATCAGATTCAACAACCCATATCTACCCTTCCCCGGGCTTCGCCCTCCTGGCGAATTTCTGGTTTGTCTCCGAGGCTGGGATCCATCAAAGGTGCTCCTGTTCATTGGAGACAGCACGTCGTCGGACATTGGTTTGATCGGCAGCGTAGCCGACGATCCCGGGGAACGTTGGCATAGCCTTGCCTTGGAAGAGACGTCCACACCCAGCTTGCCCTTAGACAAGGACCAAAATGACACTATCCTACTCGGAATGGATGTTGACCTGACGAGTAGTGAATCATATCACCACTCGACGGCGTCAGGGGAAGCGCTTGAGCTGCCTGCTCATCCGATCATGTATGTTTACGCATCGGATGGGACGATACTCGGGTGGCACGTACTTAATGTTACCGGGGCAGCTTATCCTGGGATGATTACGTCCTGGAATGCGTCGACTCCTGCGCTCACTGTCCCATCAATTCCGAGTAGCATCGTACGCGAATTATCTTCAGATATGCAGACCACCCCTACCATTTCTCCGACCATCTCTACTCCAGCGGAGGCCGCCGCAATGAAATCCCCGTCCACTGTTTTTGGTCAGCCATCTACATTCGGTGCTCAGAGCTCTGCATTCGGTCAACCTTCTGCCTTTGGGCAGCCACAGTCTGGATTCAGCCAGCAGCCTACTTCCGCGTTCGGCAAGGCACCGCCTTTTGGGCAGGCTACAACCCCGGCCTTTGGATCGACATCTGCCCCATCACCCTTTGGGCAATCATCCACGCCTACTTTTGGCTCCGCTACACCCGGTATCGGCTTTGGGGCATTCAGTTCTACAGGGCCGGCTTTCGGTCAATCAGCATTCGGTTTTGGTGGCCCGCCGCAAACAACACTGACGCAACCTCCTTCGACATCCGTCCCCGAAGAAAGTATGGCTGCAGATGACGCACCAACTTTGGGTGGTTTCGGCCTTGGTTCGGCAAATTCTGAAGATGCTGATTCGAAACCGTCCATCTTTGGCAAAGTCAGCGTCCCCGTATCCTCAAGTCAACAGTCGGTCGATGGTAGTTTAATTAGACCGGGCACTGGTTTTGGAGCATTCACTGGATTTGATCAAAAGAGCCCGTTCGCTAAACCCTCTGCCTCCGATAACCAACAATCTACCGCTACGTTTGGTGCAAATGCATTCCAGTCCAAGACGGAAAGCGCTCCTTCGACCATGTCGTTTAGCGCTTTCCCTTCTTTCGGTACTGGCCAGTCGGTGTTCGGACAGGCAGCACCCACATCCACTTTCGGACAGCCAGCATTTGGCCAATCTTCTTTCGGTCAGTTGCAGACCGGTGCTTCGACATTCGGAAACCCGTCTTTGGGACCCGTCTCCAGCGCTCCTGCGGCGACATCTTCCATCAGCGCTGGCCCTAGTGGTGCATTCAGCGCGTTTGCGTCCGGTACCCAAAGTGCATTTGGCGTAGCAGCTTCGAAAAATGGACAATCAGCAAAGCCAGTTTGGGCCATGGGTGATTCGTCCAAGCCAACGGAGTCGAGTCCTTTAGGAGCAACAATGAATGTGTTTGGAAAACCCGCTGAGTCGCCTGAACCCAAAACACCTTTGGCGATTCCATCGAAGACTACGGACATATCAACTACGCCATCAACGTCAGTTTTCTCTTTGCCTTCGCAATTCGCGGCTCGAGACTCTGTCACAAGAGACGATGACAGCAGGTCCCCTTCTCCTGCCCCAGTTCAACCAAAAGTGACGACCTCGTCCGTTTTTTCGAGCTCCGCTCCCGGTCCCTCTACTGGTGCCTTCAGCAACTTACAAACGACGCCGTCTGCGTTCGTCAAGCCTGCCCCTGGCGTTTTTGGTGGATTACCCAAAGATTCGCCTTTCTTTGCACCCAAGCCACTCGAGGCAAAGCCTGTGTCTGTTTTTGCTCTACCAGCGACGCCGGGTACCCCGACCTCGCCGCCCCCGAAAGCAAGCCCTGCTCAGCCTACTTTTGGGGCGTCCTCGATGCCCGACGGAGCATTCAAGAGTGCCTTCCCGTCGGTCTCTACGGCACCCTCCCAACCAACTCCCGCTTCTAATAGCGATGCCTTTAGTGCGTTCTCGGGTGGTGGCGGTGGCTTTGCAGCGTTCACGTCAGGAGGAAGTAAATCATTCAGTGACCTCCTTCGTTCGAGTGAAGAGAGCAAACCTCCAAGGGCGGAACCATCTGAGGCTACACCCAAAAAACCCGCCCAGGAGTCGCCGCAACAAGCTGTCTCGACGACACCTGTTAATGAGCCACCCAAGCCACCGTTTGTGCCACCGGTAACACCCAAACCTGAGAAAGAAGAACCAAAGACGGCCGAAGTCAAAGCAACTGAGGTATTTGTCGAGCCCAAGGAGAAACCAGCAGAAACGATGCCAAATCATGAGCCATCATTGGAGTCGATATCGTCCTCTACGAGCTCGTCCTATGTTAAAGTTTCGTCTGAAGAAGATGGTGAAGTTGTTGAGGAAGTGGCAACCGGCGAGGATGAATTGCGAGATGAAGCAGAATCACTTTCGTCTTCTAACGAGCCTTCAGAGCCTGAGGGGTCTGAGGAGGAGGAGGAGGAAGAGGAGGAGGAAGAAGAGGAGGAGGAGGAGGAAGAAGAGGAAGAAGAGGAAGTCGAAACACCCGAGGAAGAGGAATCCGAAGTATCTGAGGAGGAAGAATCTGATGCGTTGGAGGCCGCTGATAAAGAAGAGACAGGGGAACGGGCGAAACCTGACCCTACCGAGGTACCCTTACCAACAACGCCACCATTTACGAGGTCGCCATCCACGACACCCAAGGCGGAGTATCCCAATATCACCATATCGGTCTCACCCCCACCTCAAACGACTTCGCCTTCTAGCGTCCCTCGAGCGTCTCCAGTTGGAGATCCCGGTACAACGCCCCCTGGCTCTCCCATCAGGGAAACTTCTTCGGTGCCAGTGCAGATGCCAGTGCCTACATTCATGACCTCTCCTCCACCGAGTTCGCCTTTCAGTCTAACACCTCGTGCGAGTAACCGGCCCATACGCAGCTCCCCACTTGCGAGTACATCCATTGTCCTCGAGGGCGGAACGGATAAACCTCTGCCTACTTCCAAGTCCCCACCATCAGCAATAATAGTTCCCCAGCCGGCGGCTCCCAAAGTACCTTTTGGCCAATGGGCTCCCCCTCCACCCGCACTGGCCACGGATCCCGACTCGACCCAGCCAGCGACTCCCAAAGTACCTTTTGGTCAACGGACTCCCCCTCCACCCGCACTGGCCACGGATGCTGACTCGACTCAGCCAAGGGCGCCTCCAACCTCGTCGTTGTTCCTCGCGACAGGAGAGAAGCCTGCTCCTGCGGTCTCTACATCTAAGCCCACTTTTGGCGCCGCGCCGTCCGTGTTCACTCCTCCAGAGAAGGTTGCAACTATTGCGCCGTCGAGTGCCCCTGCACCCTCTTCCCCTCTATTCACACTCCCAAGTAGCTTCCCTTCATTCACATCGAACACTGCAACGCCAAGTACTTGGGGTACGCCCTCGAAGCCCGCAGCAGCCACTCCTTCCGTGATGAAAACCACGCAAGGCTTCTTTGGTGGTCAACCCAGCCTATTTGGCGCCAAGCCGGGACCACTATCAAGTACACCGACCCCGTTCATATCCGCAACTCCGTCGATCGTTCCCAGTCCTAGCTCGACGCCGCCATTACCGAAGACGCCGGTACCAGTCCCGCCACCAACACCGACGCCAGAGGAGGGAATGCAAGCAGAATGTCTTGCCCTCGTAGCTGCTCTCACCAAGCAATTGGAGAATGTGAGTGTTTTTCTTGTCATTGTGATCAAATCATCAATCATATCATTCATTCATCTAATATTTGGGTTATCTTTAGCTCAAGCAAATGGCGACAGCGGCTTCACTGAAGACAGGGGAACTTAAGAAGACTTCCGGCCTAAACCATCAAAAGGCTGATCTCGGCGATCCCGAAAGGTGGCTCTTTGGTGATATAGTGGAGTATGGGAGGGTATTGGTGAATGTTCAGGCGGATGTCAAAGAACTCAAATTGCAGCGGGTGTCGTTGCGCAAAGCTATGAAGGAGTTGGATAGTAACATGCTCAAAAGTACGTTCTCAGATGTTGTTCTTATCGATATGGCCTGATGATTTCTAGTCAACACGAGGAAGGAGGAGATCATACGATTCAACAAGGCCAAGACAGATGCCGAGTTTGCGAAAATGCTCAAAATCCGGACGCTTGCTCCGGAATATTCAGAAACACAGTCACAGCTACGGAAGAACATACGGGTAAGTTTTGGGCGTTCGATGGATATTTGATCTTTACTCACCTGACTCTCAGGCGATCAGGGATCGTGTGCAGAAACTCGAAGACTACCTACAGGCTTCAAAGAAGAGAATAAACGAATTCAGGACAGGCAGGCCCAGTATAAGGGGAGTGCACTTTCCGCCAGATGATTTTGACCGAGTTTTTCAACTCTATCACAGGCCGCCCTCGCTGGATACTGTGAATCGCACGTTCCGTAACATTGATGTCGCCGTTGATCAACAAAAGCAAGAGATATCTCAGCTACGACATCGCATGATGAAGTTTGAGATCTCTGGGAGTGTAGGTGCTCGAGACCGGCTCGCTGTATCATCATCGAAGCGACCACTGAACGTAACTCCAAATGTTGCCATCACTACGGCAGCGGCGTTGAACACGGAACGGTCTGCGCAGAAGTTAAAGAAAGCCATGTTAGCTTCCAGAAGGCAACCGCTTCTGAACACGATGGCTACTTCTTCCACCGTTCCGATGTCTTTCCGGACCCCGCAGAAAGCGACGGCGGTCAAACCGGATGGGAAGGCGCCAGACGTGAAAACTCCCTCGGGAGCATTCTCCTTGCCGACCACACCGATGACAAGCTTACCCTCGTCACTGCCAGCGTGGTCGCCCTCCGAGTTTGGGAGTCCCGTATCACACGATATCACTCCCTCACGAAGCCGAGGCGTGCTCAAACACCAAAAACCGATCGCGCTCAAGAAAAATGCGAGCCCTATTAGCTCGACGCAAACGCAAATGCAAATGCAACCATCGCCGTTTGAGTGGGAGCCAGTGGAAGCTATGAAACCGGTGTCGTCGCTTCCGTTTTCTTTGAGGCCTGTGGGGTCGGGTTGATTCAGGATGGAGGATTTGATCTAGTTACTGTTTTTCTGTGTTTTTGAATGTAGTAGCACTGCAATATGAATGAATCCGTGTTTTACTCAACTGGCTGTTCCCAAGCGGATGCGCGGTCCGACTCCCAGGTACATCACGTGCCCTGGGCAGGTTGCTCGATACCACACGCCTCACATTCAACAATACTACAACCACGTCCTCTTTAGTGCCAATACCGTTTGGGTTGTCCGGAAGCTTTCAATGTATCTCCATGCTAATGGTGGCGGTCAAAGTACGCGTGAAGACTCCAGACGCGGAGATGGGCCCGTCGCCGTCACTACGATAATCACCGTGCTGTGGCGCAACAACTATTGAGTACGCTCGATCCTCATCATGTTCCGTCAATAATGAAGGTTGATATGATCCTTTGGGCTTGCTTTGATCAGCCCTCCATCCGGCAAGTCTTGCACCGGAGCGATGGCGACTCTCATGGTACACCTGACCATGTGCCAATGCCATGTGGTCTGTCGCCATCATTTCAACGGACAATGAACTTACTTATTAATCAGTCGAGCGTTGCCAACGCACGCTGTTCTCCACTCGATGTGCACTCATACGCGGAGGTAGCTGCGACGCAGAGTGCAGTATTGGTGGCCTGATTGTCGTATGTTGTCACATCGACAAGTTGTCCGCACTAACCACACTACGTATCACATCTTCCCGTTTCAAGAATCTCCGCAGACATCACTCTCTTACGTATCAAGCGCCGCACCATCACAGTCTTTGCCACAGATGGAGGGGATACTATTTTGCATATCCAAAAGCCCGAGATGACACGGTTTCATCCGATTCCGAGGTTTCCATCGAGGACACGCATCCTGTCCGTCCCTTTCATCCCGTCGGCCCATTTTTCACCTCACTCGAGCGCCGACGATGAACTTGAAGAAAAAGTTCGAAGAGCTTCTTCACTACCGTAACGCGTACTTTCTCGCCTTCTCTGCGACGACTGGCTATGTCTGTTTCGGATGGGACATTGGGTTGATCGGAGGTGTTCTCGCGCTCCCTTCGTTCCAGCAGTACTTTGGGTTGGATAAGGAGTCTGCGGCTGCACGTGCTGCGTTGAGCGGCAACATTGTCTCTGTACTGCAGGCGGGCGGATTGTGGGTTTCTTTTTGTCCGTTGCTTGTGAGGCGCGGATGCTGACGTGATGGTAGCTTTGGAGCGATGATATCCACCTGGTTTGCAAACCGCTACGGAAGGAAACCGTCCATGCTTGCTTCCGCCATTGTCTTCGTCATTGGGAGCGTGGTACAGTCGATCGTGGGCCTCGGTAGCACACCAGCCGTCGGACTGAAACTCTTTTATTTCGGCCGATTCTTTGGTGGTGTCGGTGTGGGGCTGATGTCTGCGCTCGTGCCGACCTATGTTACTGAATGCGCGCCGCGGACCATTCGTGGACGTTGTACGGGCAGCATCGAAGTGGCAGTTGGACTTGGAAACATGTTGAGTTGCAAGTATTTTTGGCTATTCTCGCGGTGTCCCGGCTATCTCACATTCTATCACCGATTTAATAGTCTGGGTCAACTATGGCGTATCTATCCAGATCCCTTTTGGGGAGATACAATGGCGCCTACCTATTATCGTTCAGATCATTCCTGGAGTGCTTTTCTTCTTCTTGATGCTCTTTCAGCCCGAATCACCCCGTTGGTTGGTCGAGAAAGAACGTTATGATGACGCTGCCAAGTCCCTCGCGTATATCGCGCGTACCGATCCTCGCTCGCCCTCGGTTCAATTCACCCTCTCGGAGATCCGCGCCGACTTTGTGGGTCGTCGTCAACTTGGTCTCGTCACCCAATTCCGCAAGATGGGCGAAAGCAGGATGATCGCCCTACGCTGCATCATCCCGTCCCTGCTCACCTTTTTCCAACAATGGTCGGGGACGAACGCGATCAACTATTACTCGCCCCAAATCTTTGCCGCGCTCGGCATCTCGAGCACGACTGCATCGCTCCTCGCGACCGGCATCTACGGGGTCGTGAAATTCCTCACGACGTGTCTCGTGCTCGCATTTCTCATTGACGCCCGGTCATGGGGGCGTAAACGGACCCTCTTTTATGGCGGCCTCGCACAAGCACTGATGATGATTTGGTTAGGTGGGTACGCTGCCATCCACCCCCAAGCGACGCTCATCCCCGCCACCTACCTCTCCATCCTCGCGATCTACCTGTTTGGTGCCGCCTTTTGTCTCGGGTGGGGGATGACCCCGCTCGTGCTCGGCTCCGAGATCGCGCCGGGCCACCTGAGGCCGGCCGTGATGTCCCTCGCGACCGGCGTCACCTGGCTGTTTTCGTACGTGATTGCGGAGGTGACGCCGAGGATGCTTGGACGGATCAGGTGGGGGACGTATGTCGTGTTTGGGGTGGCGGGGGTTCTGATGGCGGGATGGGCGTGGGTGGGTGTACCGGAGACGACAGGGGTACCGCTCGAGGATGTCAAGTGGCTGTTTCACGATGAGGAGGGGCGGGTGTGGACGAGGTTCGTGGAGGATGCACCGGGTGGGGGATGGGTGCTTCGGGTGCTGGGTAAGCGGGGCGTGGCGAGCGTGGAGGAGCTCCAGAGGCGGGTGGGGGGCGCCCCCAAGGTGGAGGACGATTCGGAGCCCGAGGCGAAGAAGCGATCGGGTGTACGAAGTGCCCCTGTAGACGATACGCTCATAATCTAGTTGACGTTACGCGCGCATCAAGCCTACATATCCGCAATACGTCATTGCATCTAAACTTATTTGCCCTTGTATCGCAACCACAGGGTTGGTTTTTTTTTCTACTGCCATTGCCATTCGGTTGATACCAAGGTATGATATGAGGCGTATCGCGACCACAGGGTTGTCTTTTTTTTTTTCTACTTACTGCCGTCCGATTGATACGAAGGTTATGTATGATCATATGGGCAACGTAAACGCAGTTCATATGCAATATTGGCTGGCTCACCTCGCGAACAAGGGAATTACCTGATCATATAGCCAAAAGAACGACTTCCAACTTCGATGCCACACTTTTTCGCTTCAGATATGGCTATACTTGTGATAGACTCGCGCGGTCGTGGCATCCGAGATGGATACGTTTGACCCGAATCGCGTCCGAATTGTGTCAGGTACATATGTGGCCTAGTCCAAGCTTCTTTTGTTGATCAACAAACGACAAGGGTTGTATTGTTTTTTCTAATATGCCCGGTCTGATGGTACACACACGATATGACATTTCATTTTTTGGGTATCCAAGGCTACAGAAGCGTGTTCGGAAATGCCATTGTGTTTCTAGGATCCAACCGGGGAAGACCATCACGAAAGCATGCGAGACCGGACGCGTAACCAAAGTGAAGCGCAACAGAGCCAGGGAAGGATATATGTGCCGAGAACAAATGACTAGAGAGCAATCACGAGAACGAAAAGCATGGATAGGGACCAATACAAAGACTGAATGCGCCAAGCACACGTCGACGCGTGACCACGGCTCCAAAAGAGAGAGAACAAGGGGAAACCCGATACAAGAACAACACGAGAGGGAAAAAAAAAGGGTACCGGCCCGAGAAGCATCGAGCTCAAACGGATTCCAGGAGATCGTCAGATCTCTCTTCAAGGTCGAGCATGCGCCTCATGCCCAATGGTTTGTGTGTAAATGCTCTCCGCTCAGCAGAGGCATGGCGGCGAGAAAAGGCGCTAGTATCACGTTTGCCCGGGCTGGAGGAAGGGCAAGTCAATACCACAGGCGTAACGATGAGCGAAAAGATACAAACCATTCCAAGGTTGACTTTGCAGTCGACTGGGTTGATTTAGTATTAGCAAGAACAGGAAGAGCTGTCTGTTCGGGCCCAGGTTCTGGCATGCTCGCGTACGAATCTTGGAAAATGTCGTTCTGTGCGCCCTCTTTGAAGTTGTAGAGGTTGTTGTAAAAGGGAGGGGAATAGGTGCCTTCAAACATCTGCGGCGCGGGAATGAGTCGAGAGAAGCGGGGTGAATTTGGAGGGGATACATACGTTGTTGCCCTCGGCTTGGAACCAGTAGAGGGGTTGTTTTGCACCATAGGTACAGTTCCCTGGGACAGCATCCTTTTTTCCGTTTTCTGGATCTGCGCCACAGCGGCGAGCCACTTTGGGAGTGGCAAGGCCGACGTTGGAGGTGGAGCCGGTGACACCACACCGGAAGCCGATCATGTACACTGGATGAAGACATGAGATGATATATCGGGAGTACAAAGTTGAGAGGCATACTCTGCTCGGTACCGCTGTTGGCCGCGTGGATCCAGAACCAGGCACAAATGCACTTGCCGTTTGGACAAGGGGGCATCCTTGCTGGAACGGCGAAATCGGTGTATCGGTTCCAAACACAGACCTGGTTGACGCTGAAGACGGTAAAGTCGGAGGGTTTTACCTGGGAGACGTCGTCCTTGTACGCGATGGCGAGCGCGCAGCCCTTGACGTCGCTGAGACCGGTGGTGTGGAACTGGGTGACGGGCCAACCGGGACAGGGGTTGTTGGGATGCTTTGGGTCCTGGATGTCACCGCGGGACTGTGAGGTGCCATAGTAGGTTGTAGCGCTCTTGTCGCAGGCGAGCTGGGTGGTGACGGTCTGGCCAACGGGGAGCTCGAAGATGTCTTCTGGGTGGGGCGGGTAGTTAAGGAAGTCGTGGAACCACCAGCCTTTGAAGGACCTGTGATTGAGGGGCACGACGGGGCGGTTATCGTAGTTGAAGTCGTGGGTGGTGACGTTGAATCCCCACGTAGAGGGATGCCAGAGGGCTGCAAAAGAGGTGAGGGCGCGGACGGGGACGAGGAGGGGGGGACGGACCGATGTGGGCTGCGACGAGGCGGAGGGAAGAAAAGAGCGCGATGAGGAGGAGGACAGACATGGTGGAGGACCTTCCAGAGGGGCGACTGTTGCTTTGTCCGTCCGCTTTTCATCGCGTTTTTAAACGAGAGGGATGACGAGAGTATTGTCACGGTCTTCATTGTAGTCACGCGTGACACCGGAAATGAGAGATACGGTTGTCGCGTCGTTTTAACGCCGGCGTGACGGAGATTGTCGTCGTCGTGGTCACAAGTCGTCGTGGTTCTCGAATTCTCAAACGCCTGGTCAATGCTAACTTGCGAGTTTGCTGTCTCCCCACATGTCTTGTCATCCATATAATTCTCGCCTCCCTCTTCACTCGTCTCCCCGATGATCCTCAAACAGCTTACCTCCCCCACCTCCGCGCTCCCGTCGCGTCCCGAACGCCCTTTCAAGTATGTCTGGCCCACCGGCAGCGTCGGATACGACCGCCCGCTTGAAAACTACTTTGATCCCTCCATGGCACACCGCATCCTTCCTGCCGTACCTTCTGGCAGAGTACGTAACTGCTTCTCCTCGTATCCCTCCCATTCACACATTTGCCACTTTTAGCTCCATGACACCGTCGCCCGCGCACATGATCTTCGGTACCAGGTCACCCCTAACATGCTCGATCCTTCCTCACGCCCTCTCAGTCTCACCGACCGTCCTCGTTCCCTTGCCAAAGTCTCTGCGAACTCACCCGACTACATGGGCATCTCTCCCGACTTGCCAGGCTGGCATCCCCGTCGATCTCCTCACGAAGACCGCCGTGGGACAGTCAGCGTGACCCCAAAGGAAGTCAATTCCCTCGTCCCGTACATACCGCCCATCGACACCAGCTTCCCCCCGCCGTCCAAGGAGTGGCTCGATGCAATGGCAAAATGCATCTTGGCCGATCTCAACGACTCTCATTATATTGACCCCACTTCTTCCGACTCGGACGACACCATTTTCGATTACGACACCGACAGTACCCTCGACGTTGCCACCGTCCCTCGCACATCGACCCCACAACCCCCCCAATCAGAGTCCGATCCAAACGCTCATGATCCCGATTTCAATTCCAACACGGATACGGACACGGAAACGGACACTGACATTGACATGGAGAGTGACAACGAATGCGACCGGAATGCCACTCCCATCTCCCATCCGGGTCCTGGTACAGAGTGGTTAATCCGGCGTAAGCGTCCTTCCATCATCATGCTCAACAACAGCAAGAATGTTACTACACGTCTCCGTTCAGCCAGGGGCGACAGGTACCGTCGAAGAGGCGGAAAGACCGGATTTCCCGGCGGAATATCCAAGACCCCCAAGACCCATCCAAACGATACTCCCGCGCGTCAGAGTACCACCGCAGACGAGCGATACACTTGTACCGAACCTTCCTCGTCCCTTGCTCCCCCACGTACCTCACCACCACCTGGAAGCGACGCGGCCACGTCGTCGTGTCCACCCGTTTCATCTATCACGGCGACTGCGCTGCAAATGAAACACGTCCGAATCGAATCCCCTGGCATCGCCCCCTCCGTTCCTCCCAGATCACCCAAACTCTTTCCTTGCTTGCTGGATAGCTGTGCTCAAATATGTGCTTCCGCCGGCGACCTTCAGAGGCACCAACAGTCCCTCCGTCATCGTGTCCCTTCCTATGCTTGCTTGGCTTGCGGCAAGTCATACACGCGATCGGACGCGTTGAAGAGGCATTTGAACAGCAAGGCGTCATGTAAGAAGGAACACGCCGCGAAACTGATCGATGATAATCTACAAGTAGCAGCGGAAGCGAACGACGAGGCGGTGCAAGTCGTGGTCACCTCTTCTGAATGATCGAGGTGTGGAGACGGCGTGCCTCTACCCTCCTTGTTTTGGGGTTTGTTTCTCTGGTTCTCGGTGGCATGGTACAGTCGTACGATGTCTTCCACTCCATTGGTTTGTTAATAAATTGCATATCGCCTGCAGGTCAGGCTGGATACGTTGTGGCACACGCATACATTCATTTTTCTTCAGTCTCTCTCCCCTTTCCCATTTCTGCTCGCATCCTTGTGTCCACTCATCCTGTCCTTGTTGTCACTTAAATTCGTGTACCATGTAGTGTACATCGCATGTCGCCCATCGTCGCTCCTCTGTCATTAATCAAAATCATCTTAACATTCGTCCCTGCACGGCGAGTCAGAAAGTAGTCGTGCCATTTTAAATTCCCCGTCGTTCATGATCGAAGCACACGAATCTAGCGTTTCATATCAACAATGCATCCAGAAAACGCCTCCCCATGCGTCCGGATCTCGAGTTCGGTGGAAGGGACTAGGTCGTGGATGTCATCCGACGCACACGCACACGCGCGGTCTGTGCGGTCTGTGCACATCGAGAAGGGCGAGGCTTGTAGCCCCCTCCCTCGATGCGCACCAGTCATGAATGGTGACCACGCGGGGCGGTGTAGGATTTTGCCCGTCGTCAAAGTCGACATCGTAACGCGATCAGTCGAGGCAAAACCCCAAAAGGAACGCGCCGACGCCAATCCCTTCGAGTTTAGATGGGCGTTGCTCGTTTTGCATACTAGGCCAGGGGTTCAAGCTCAACGTCACTGATCAATGACATGGAGCGGTCCACATCCGTCCAGTGTGTCACCCCCACGGTGGTAACGCGGTCGGTCGAGGTGAAACTATGCAAAACGCCGAGTTCGTGTACGTCAATGACGTGTGCCAAGGAAAAGAAAGATGCAAAGAGAAGTGGTATACCCCTCCCGGGCCGATGCGTACTCGTCGGTAGGACAGGGTTCAAGCTCAAGCCTGAGGTTCCGAGTCGTTGGTTCAGACTCACGGTCTTCCCCGAAAACAAGCACACCCCGGTGCGTTATTGTTCTCGCATCTGGACCTCGTCGAGTCGTCGTACTCGAGCGGTTCATCACCCAATACGTCGAGTCCTACGTCATTGTAGAATCGATATGAGATGCCAAGGACAAGATAAGTACAACCTCTGATGGCACACGTGTCCGAGTGGGGATACGACTCTCCTTTATGTTCGGGAATGTGTTTCATAACGATAATGCAAAGGGTCAAGGTCGTTCGTCCGTCGTTTCTCCCAAGGTGAACTTTGAACGCGCTGTTTCAGCGATTCGTCCACGAAGCAATGGACGTGAACATGTGACTAACAGCACATATATGATCGTGAGTGTCGCGTTCATTCGGCATTCGCCGTCATGAAGAGGGAAAGGGATACGTGGACGTGGGCATCGAGGGTGTCTTGCTCCCGAGTCGGAACGAGCGCGAAGTGTGCGTAGCCTAGTAGTACGGACGGCCTGCCAATCACGGACGAGTCAGGGTCACTATGCTCAGGTTCCGAAGTATGGTCAGAAGCGTCTGGCTGAGAACTTGACTATGATCATGACGCACGTCCGATTTTCTCGGTATCGGCGACTCGCTTGTTTGGTAATTGTGCTCGAGATGCGTCGTTGGCTGTGGAGTATTTTGAACGAATGGCATGCCCAGGACGACGTCCCGGTCGAACTTTGTAGGGATGTAACGCGAGAAATCGGTGAAGTTGACCGTGACCAGAGAAGCCATTGTGCGGCTTCAATGCGCTCGCAACTGTGAGTGTTACTATCCCTCCGAAGACACCACTTTTTTTTTCCCTTTCTCTCCATGGATGGATTCAGAGCGCTGGCGTTCGAACGCTCGTCTACGTACTTGCCTGAAATCACGACTTGAGCTCATATCTTCACAGATATCAGACTTACAACGCACCCCTGTGGAACGTGACCAAACCAGACGTCGACTCAGTCAAAGAAGGGATGGTTCTTCGCATCCCATCCTGAAACAAGGGTCGTCACGGTGCCATCCAGTTCGCTAGCGATACGTCGTCTGCCCAATCATCAATGGACTTCGAACGCTTCCTTGCGGACTCTCACCAAGTCAAGGGCCTCGAGATACGGTTTCCCCGGATTATTGAAACAGGGATCGTGTCATCCAGTTTGCTGGCGGCAATCGAGTCCTTCTGGGGTAGATAGATTTCAAACACGACCTGTGGAGACTGCGACCATGCGGGAGAGTGCACGAAGTAGGACGGTTCTCTGATTCTTGAAACAAAGGGTCACATCACCCAGTTCGCCGACGACAGACTCATCATATCGCATGGGAGGAAAAACGGTCACCTTGGACCCACCTCTACGCATGGTCTCTCGGTCATACGAGGCCCATTCGCGACCCACATCCGCATAGGACCCACGGTGACCGACCACAAGGTGCGTCGCATACCGACTCACGTCCGTCTCTCCGCAGCGTCCCCGCAGCTCGCAACTGTCCCCATCATTTCTCCGTCTGCCTATCAACGTTCAGTAGCAATGCTCGGCTATATTCACCCCATCTTACCTCCCCTACACCATGTGCAACGTATCGGGTCGTTCCTGAACTGCGTTGTAGTATGGAGATCTGAGTTGCATGTGCGTCGCCCATTAACCTATTCATCTTACGTTTGTCTTGCATCGCCGTCGATTCAAGTTCATGTCGCCTCTCATGTCGTCGGCGCAGAATACCTTCAGGGTCCACCTCCCAAAGCGTTGCAAAATGCAAGTTATGTTGTAGGTCCCAGTTTACAATGGCCAAATGTTTCATCGACCGTCGACCCATCCGGTCTACGTCGGTCTTAGTAATTGTCGTTGCCCCGATTTCACCGGCTAACCGGAGTTGGATCTCCCGGTGATGTGACAGCTGTCAGTGGCGGGCAGGCGGTGGTGAACCGAACGCGGTTGGCATTTTTCCTCCCGCCCGTCCGGAAACTGAACTGGACAAATAGACTACGATCACTGCGCAGCGGAGATGAAGTTGGCTTGTTAGCATCGATCCCCAAAGAGAAAAAAAGTGAATCTGGTTCTTCGTCAGCAACTTGTTCGCCAGATCTCTCCAACTACAGCAACGTGACCCCCAAGATACCAAATCAAGTCGTGCGTGCTCGACCAAGCCATCCCCCTCCTCCCCAACTCACGGGCGCTTGCTATTGGCCGAATCGCAGAAACGGCTCAGGATACCTGATATGTAAGTACTCGGTGTCAACGAGTTTTTTTCCTGCCAAGTAATACACTTGCTGAAAGAAAAAAAGTTCCGTTCCTATCGTAGCTCTGGTCAGGCACACAAGCATGTGATGGTTTTTAACAGGTCCCCGAGCGTCCTCCTTGTCCTTGCCCAGACAAGGCGACCGTGTGGAACACTTGTAACAAAATGAAAACGTGCGGCGCTCCCCGCGCAGGCGTTTGTGAGCGGGGGATGGGGACCATGCGTCCCACTCCATTAGAACGTTTCAACCCCATCGCGCCGTGACGCGACCAACTTGAAGCAGACCACGGTGGGATCGGCACCTGCCGGTTCTCCGTTCCTTGATATCATAATCATCACTCATCACTAGCCACACCAGGACTAACCGTACTCGTGTACAACAATCATCACCTATGCATTGCATGGCGACCTTGTTCTCGGATGGCGCCCAGGCACGTACTACGGCGTTTAACACGACAATCACCGTTGTCGCGCTCAAAAATAGGATACGTTGATGGCCCCCCTTTTTGCCACCACCTTTCTTTTCGTTTATCATCAAACGTCTCTTGTGCGCGCTGGCGTGCATAGCAACGGGATCAGGCCATCCAGGGTCTCGCCGAGTCTGGGCGTCGCCGAGGGGTGGCATATAGATCTGGTGCGCATGGTGCCAGATTATGGTTCCATGATACTTACTCAGTGTATTACAGCGACTGTCACGTTTCCAACAACACCGTACGTGATATTCACGTGTGGTTGTGGTCATCCAACACCAATATGTGTGTGTGTGTGTGTTCGGATTCTCGAAAAGAGCGCGACTAGATCCGTTGCGATCAGCCTGCCTGTTTTCGAATCTCGGGTTCTTTTCAAGGCAGTACAAGTAGTACGATAATGGCAAGTGTAGCGGGCATTCGTTGGATCTCAGATCTCGAGCATCTCGAGCTTGTTCCAACTTTCCCCCCTATCCCCCCTTTTTTTTATTTCTCCTTACACGGTAGTGTAGGAACAATTGGGGTGGAGCCCGCCGTGCCACAACATGTATGGGCGCGCGATCACTATCACTAATCACTTTCAATCTGCGCGCTCAACGTTGAAGTCAGAACTCGGATCCTCCCGCGATCGTGCCATATGGACCACGTCACCATTGGATACTTGTTGGTGATACGAACGCCGTTCGTTCCTCATCCATGCCTACAGTGCTGGCAATATTACATGTGTGGGCATGTGTCAGGCACGTACATACTTTTACCAGTACGTGTCCCATCCTCGGATGGAAATAATTCAACACGTTCCCTTGTGACTGACATCATGGACGCCCCATGCCCCACGGGGACACGAGTAAGACAATGGAATAAAAACCATTTTGACGCGTGGTACACGCCGCCCGGATGGAATGTGAATGGGGGATGAGTCTTACAGCACGAGCGTACTCGTGACTACGGCAGTCGAGTGACATATACACACTCAGTGCCCAGTGGGGAGGATGGATCTAGAGGGTCTCCTCGTTTGGAGGCGCTTGAAGTCCTATGTTGCTCCGCAAAACTTCTTCTTCCATGTCAGCAACGATTCCTACCTTGGCACATGGGGTGGCGCCGGTCAGTGACGTAGACCCACCCATCCACGTCGGCACGATTGAACTCCGCGTCCAGCGAATTCTCTCGACCTTGACATGGACAGCCTGAGTATAACTTATCGATATCGATATCGCGACCATCAATACAGTCATACAGTACATTACATGTATACCCGGGGTGCTCATCTCACTGGCAGGCCTCACCCTAGGGCCCTAGTCACCCCGTCGGAACGATGGCACGATGGCACGACTCGGATACTCGGGTACACTGGCACAGTGCTCGGTGCTCGGTATCGTGTTATGTTACTCCAGATCGATCTGACCCAAAGTGGGGAAAGAGGCTAATTATTTCTCTATCGCCACAACAACATTGTGCCTAGACACAGCCAAAAGCCGCACTGTAGAACCAAGCTCCAAGGGGGATTATCGCCATCAGGAAAAGCAAAGTAAAAAAAAAACCGCCATGGGGCCGAAAACAGTGCACAGGGAAAGTACCGCGATCTCGCTAGAGCGCTGGGTACCCCGGGGGGTTTTGGCTGGGCTGTAGCCTAGTCATATCCCGTTGGAACCCACTTGGATGCATGGATATGCACGCATGCACTGGTACAATACAATTGTCGCTGGCATGCGGATCCGACGGGTGCACTGACGCCACTCGTAAATCTAACTCGGCACGTCGAGGAATGAAGTTGAACGTACCAAGCTTGAACTTGAGCTTTGAGCTCGACGTTGGACTCGTCGCGTCACGGTTTTTCCTTGCACCACATTCAGTATAGGACCATTTTCCCTTGCACTTTGCTATAGTAATCGCGTTTCCTCGAACCAGTCATGTTGGACCACGTTCACTGCCCAAGCCCGGACACGATCCAGATCCGACCCAAAGTGAGGAAAGAGGGGAAGTCTCAAGCCTATCGCCGCATCAGGGAAAGAAAATTAAAATTAAAAAAAGTGCCTAGACACAGCCTGAGGCCTGGTGGAGAACCAAGGTCCAGGGGTTTGTATCATCGTCAGGAAAAGAAAATTAAAACACACACACGAATATCCCATAGCCCGAGACGCAAAAAGGAGTGAAACCCCCACCCCCAACTCGAGGGATCTAGCAAGATTCGTCATCATTTCATTTTCATTATCAATACTGTACCCCTGCCGGTGGAGCGTCGTTCATATGGCGACGTGCTCTGAAAGGGTCCCAGGTTGTCGGGCGGTGCTTGCAACACAAGATATGGATATGAGGTGATAAAATCACAGCCTCCTTGTGCCTTTTTTTCATATCGACGACGGACGTGCGGGTGTGGCAGGGGGTTTAAAATTTTAAGTTGTACCTGTACAGGAATATTAATAATACTCACGTTCTTGCACAATCCTGTTCGGTCAGAGCGCTTCCAGGAAGTGAACGCGCCGGTCAAGGTTATCCGGTCGTACGATTATGAGGGGGGTCCACGACACTCGGCCAAACCCGACGGGGTGGGGACACATTATCCCGTCGCAGCCGCACCTAGATTCGCTAGCAATCAGAAATACACACGCTCAAAGACATAAAAGGACAATCACGTCCCACCGGAAATCAAAGCCCCCTTGCTCTGATTGGTCCGCCCGATCGAACCATTCACGATGACGAGGCAAGTGTTTACTAATGATATGATCCCGCGAGACGCTTCAAGCGCCCCGATCGTGCGAGTGACATCTGGACGTGGGGAGAGGGACAAGATTAAACGCATCTCGCATCCGACCGACAGGCCGTGGATAGCCGAATATACTTTCCCCCACTCAAGTGTCCAATGGCCGCCATCGTTGTCGTACACCCGTGGAACTGAACCAACCGGAAAGATACGCGCGGACTTTCTTGTCTCCGGCTCCGAACGGTAGTGTCCAACATCCAGTATAGAGCATATAGTAACAGAAAGTGCTTGTCGCCACGACGTCGCACGGCCAACAAGACATGAACTCCGACATGGTCTGCCACGGTGCGTTCCCATCGATTCGAAGCCTCCGAGGTGTTCATCCTTGGTTGCGAGTGAAGTTGAACGACGCGCATACATCTGGACAGGAATGACGTTTGACGATGTATGGCAGGCATGGAGTAGTCATGTCTTATCCCAACACAAACCAATAAACGGGAACGAAAAGACTCAGTGCATGAGAATGTAGGCCTCTACCGATCCCTGCTTGGCTGTGTATACCCGCATCAAATCTTGCTATTTGTTCCGTAGACGGATGGGACACGAACGTGTCCGCGCGTCATCCGCGCATCATGATGGAGGACTCCAAAAAGGGGCGTGGTGAGGAGGGGTGAGAGCCTAGAGAGACGAATGATCCGGATGGATGTGTATGGCGGTGCACTGGGCTAACGTGGTCGCCACGAAGGCCTGGTAAACTTTGATCGTGCAGCCGAGTGATTGGAATGTACAGAAAGTGTGATGCGCGACGCCGGTGATGCTAGATGGTGCTTACCGTTGAAACGTTGATGCGCTAGCGTCAAAAGTGCGGGATGAAACGTCTGGCAAACGATGGTTTCAGTGGGTGAGGAGAACACAATTGTTTATGCAGGTTTGTATCCGAGCCACCGGACTGGACTGAGTGATCAAACTTTGCACCAAGTTGCAATCCTCTCATCGCTACAGGGCGTCTAGACTATTTGCGGTGTAGGGCTGCGCTGATGGGCTGTCTCTGGGTATCGCATTCAAGGGATCCTCTCTGCGATGGCTGACCACGAGAGGTCCGATCATGAGACGCAATCGTCCGTTGAAGTATTTTCGTTTTCATCACGTCAATACGAGCTCTCGGAGAAACTCGATGCTGTACCGTACGTGACGTGGGGTCTATACAAGTACCCGGGCGCCAAGTGCAACGACGAGCCAACTGAACGAAGCTCTATCTCTCACACGTGTATTCACACGTCAAGCTATCTGTAAGGCACCGTCTAGCTCGGTGTTGAATAGCGTGTATGTATTTGTGGCCCATCAACTGGAGGACTCATCACGTTTGATCGTAACGATACGGGACGGCCAGTTACGGTATGGCTCGTCGAATGATTGGCCGGAGATGGACTGCGCAGGTGTCCCGGGGGTGTGCGCAGCAAGGAGATGTGCAACCATCATGGAAGTGAGCAACGTTGTACGTGGATTGTCGGAGTGAGTGGAGTATTGATGGAGTTGCGGTGGCGGAGCGAGCGATCGAGACACAGCAGAGAAACCTACGCGGGAGAATTGGCGAGATGGTGAATCCAACGTGCATGGCCGGGTATCATAGGGAGAAGGGAGAATGGCCGAGTGATGGCGCACAGCCCGCCTTCATTAACGCGCCGACGAAGCAGTGCGGATAAATTTAAGTGGCCCCTAATCCAGCGTCGGAGAGAAACGATGGGCGGTGCTGAGATGAACGGGCCCAGCCTGAGGGCGACTTCCAGGCGTACTCGGTCGAGGAAGAGGTAGATTCGCCAACACCGTGACAGCGGCGAACTCGATCAGACAGCGCCGCACGTCGGAAGCAAATATTTGCAGTCGATCGCATTTGCGACAGTACAGTGGACTGATAGGGCATTCGTCAGCAGCTGAGTGAGAAGGTCCGGGGACACAAGGCCCTTCCGCGGTCATAGCAGACAATGGTGCCGAGCTGTCATTGCAGACAAAAGAAAGAGACACCCGTGACTACGAGATGGCCACACGCCCAACGGTACACAGAGTAAGGCAGAGGCTAGTTCTGACAAGTAGCATTAATTAGCAGTGGGTGGAGGCGTGGCGGAGGTTAAATAAAAAGCACTCAGTGACTCCATTTGCGACACAAGTTCTCACCCGGCCTTTCTCCCTCCCTCCGCGCGCTTAACTTTCCCTTTCCCCTTCCTCCTCCCCCTCCATCGATCGTCCATCTACCCGCCCCGACCCCTCCCCTCGACGATGGCCCTTCTCCAGTCAGATCCAGCACACTATCGCGACCAAGATTACCATTCACCAAGCCCCTCGACCAAACCAATCAACATCGGAACTCCGTCCTTCGACATGTACGAATTCAGCCATCTCCAGTCCCCTCCCTTCCCCCACACACCCTCCTACAACGGTTCCTACCACAACTCTCCCTACTCGGGTCAGTCTGACCTCAGCTACGACCCAGATGGCCCCGACAGCTTTGCCCTTCTTGGCGAGGGTCTCGACAGTCTTGCCGTCCGAGGAGACGAGTACGATCCCGCAGAATACGACGCCCCAAACTCATCCGGTCTCCTCGTCTTTGACAGCGAGTATGTGACTGGCTTCGATCCCATTGGCCCTCATGTAGCCGTATCCGTCACCCCTGCTCAAATCGACCAACACTCCCCTCGTTCATACGATCACAGTTCCCCTTCCAGCAACGGCGACGGTCGCCCACGTAGCCGCGCTTCTTCCGTCTCCTCAAACCCTCAGATCCTCCCCCATTCTTCCCCTCATCTCGACGTTGCACACAACTTTGAAAACCTGCGCTTCGAATCCCCTAACTGGCGGCTAAACCAGCTGCCAGGCGAAAGAACAATGTCTCCCCCGCGAAAAGCACAGTCCCCACCTCAGCTTCTCATTCCGGACAGTAGCCCTTCCTTATTCCCCCAGGAAACACCCATGATTAATGCCCCAGAGGGCGATGGCGGTTTCGTTTCGAGCGGTCCTCAACTTCACATTGTCCCCGCTACTCCCGTAAGTGGTGGTGGAGCGGCTTCACAAGCCGTTCCCTTCCAAGCCACCCTGGAAACACTCCATCAAGGCAAGTTGTTGATATCATCACGTTTATTTCTGGAAATCCACTCTTACCATTTTTGTATTTTCTGCGTTTTACCTCCGTAACAGGCTCATCGCAAAACGGACCACAGCAACAAGCGTCAACACCCCCATGGGATCACCAACAAATTCAACAGACCGAGGTCTCCCAATCTCTCGGGGTACCACCTCAATTCCATGAACAGGGCGTACAGCCTTTTCCACACAGCCACACTTCCCATAGGGGGCTGTCCGCTCTCGGTCCCCAACTACATCCCGATGGTACAAATACCAACTTTCTGCTTCCAAACATCCCCCCTCGTACGCGCAGCAAGTCAGACACTGCTTCATCTCTACGTCCTCAATTTTGGAATTCCTCTCTAATGGCCCCAGACCAACTCAACCCCCTTGAAGGTTCTGCCCTCGACGACAATGTCCATACCGTCAACCTCGACGAAGTCCATCCTCAACACCACCAACAATACTCATCATCGTTCAATCTCTCAAACGTTACCCTCCCCCAATTCAACTTTAACCCCACCTCCACCAACATGTCTTCCTACCTCACTCCCGGCGACCCCGCCGCTGTTAATATTCGCCGAGCCAAGTCCGATAGCGGTCGCCCAGGCCATACTCGCCTGTCGCGCTCCGAGGATATGACATCTTCACTGTTCTATCCCCCTTCATCCCAACAAGACTTCATCAATCGTCAGTTCCTATACCCACAGGAGACAGTCCCTTCCATTCGCGGCCACGCTCGGAGAGCCTCCTCTGGTTCTCGTGGTGGTGGAGACGGTAGCTGGAGTGCACTGTCCTCTAATCGCCAGAGTCCATACCCCAGCCCGTCCGCAAGTCCACGTGTTCGCTACGAAGACCTTCCCAACGTTGCACTCACCGGCAGACAACTCCCGATGTCCGGCCAAGCTCTCTCTCCCCAGCCCGTCAACGGTCCTATGGTCAATGTCTCGAAGCAGACTGTGACGAGCGAACGCACAGCTGGTGCAAGTCATCGTCGCAGGAAGCAGGATGCCAACTTTTTGTGTCCTGTGCCAGGCTGTGGTAGTACGTTCACAAGAAGCTTCAACTTGAAAGGTGTGTTGTTCAATTCAACGTGTTGCTTTACCTCATATACTGACTTTATTAGGTCATATGAGGTCCCACAACGAGGAACGGCCATTCCAGTGCAAGTGGCCTGGCTGTGGCAAGGGCTTCGCTCGGCAACACGATTGCAAACGTCACGAACAGCTGCATTCCAATTACCGTCCCTTCACTTGCGAGGGGTGCAACAAGACATTTGCTCGTATGGACGCCCTCAACCGACATCGTAAGTATCCTCACTTCGATTCATGGCAATAACTCAACGTCTATGTGTACTCAGTGCGTTCTGAAGGTGGCGCTGAATGTCAGCGTATCTTGGATGCCGCAAAGGGCTCCGACAAGCTGACGATTCCCAAGACTGAAGACAAGGCATGGCCCGGCATGAGCGTCATGGTCTAATACCTGGTCACGTTGATCTCTCATTTACCGCAAGTCATCGATGCCCCATATAATCCGCATCAAGATAATCTTTGCATTGTATCCTCAAGCTCACTTTTACGATTACTTACCATACATACGGGGACGCCTTGCGGTTTCTGCTTTACCCTGATCCCCGCCTATCGTTTATGTTGTTATTGATAGCACGATTCACCTCTGCTCACCTTCGTATATTCTCGTGTGTGCACCGCTGCCATCTTTATTATTCGTCGCCCTCTTTCTCTTACCTGTGTTCGATTCTTGTAGCGTAGCTCATCTTAGATATTGGTGGACGTGAGTCATCCTAACGTATTTATGTAACTGGAACGACAGACTTTTGAAAGCAAATCATTAATATTTTTATGCTTTCTGATGGAACGCGCGTTGAATGTGTGGCGGTGGTCTGACCTCGAGGCTAGCACGAGGACGTATCTGGTACTTGCAAACAAACCTACGAGGAGATCGCGTTCCGTAACTAGGTATCCGATGTATCGGACGTTTGATTTCGGATGAATCCGATGATGCTAAGACGGTTTGCCGAGGCCACTGAGAGCCAAGTAATGGACATTGGACGTGCGTCGTGCACTGCCTCTGGTGACAGGATGGGCCTGACAAAAAAAAAAAAAAGTAATGTATGCGATCGGGCTGGCCGGGGGATGTCCCAGCCTCTCTCAGAATGTCTAGAGGGGTACTATATCGGGGCAGTGTTGTCTCCGTGGTTCGTGGTCGGTGGTCGGTGGTCGGTGGTCGGTGTGTGCCCGATTGCAGTCGCGTGGCCAGGAAGGGAAGGATGGAAGGAACTCCGAGTCGATCGGTGCCGCCGTTCAACGCGCACGCCGGGTTCGAGTCAGCTCAAGGCGTAATGTCTCTGAGATGGTCTATCAGATATGAGGTTTTCGGCCCTTCCGAGTCGTAGTGAGTAGCGGTGCACGATCCCGAGGTGAGTGGTAACAGCCAATGGCCGACGATCCATCAACTCTGCAGCTAGAGGTCTTTTTTCGAAGCGCGCGCTTGGATGCATGTTTCTTTGCTTTACGCGTTGGATGACTCGGAGCTGCGGAGCTGGTGCCCAGACATATGTGTCGATCTCATTGACAGGCTCGAGTCAGACTCGGGTATGCTGTACTTATGATTCACGAGCAAAAATGACTCAGTCAACAACTTCCAGAAGTCTGCACTGCCTCGTCAATGGAAAACAAGTCGTACTGTAAGAACGACAACGATAAAATAAAATTCCCTCAATCATAATGTGCCTTGAAGGAGCGAGCGAATCTGGATCTGTGCCAGACTGCGGATCCAAGTCCAATTCGGTTTTCCATCAACCCTCTTGCAGCGCATTGGTCCCAGGTCCAGTCCAGGCCATGACTCAGTGCTCAGTACTGAGTGCTCAGTCATCCATTAATCAGTAGTCAGCACAAGTCCCGTGACGCATGATGGGCGGTGTGTGCTTTCGAAATGCCACTGACAATGTTGTCATGTTGATCGGGTGAGATGGATGGGATGACGTGCCAGGGGTCGAGACACAGCAAAGCCTGGAAAAGCGTGACCGCAAAACCCGACGACGGCCGAGTTTCAAGTCGTACAGACGACAGCGCGCGGGGATAGTTGCCGTTGGAAATTGGAATCCACAGGCACGCACACAGTGTACGCACACGTCCAGGGGCAAGGTACGTGCAAGCGGCGATCATGGAGTCGTGTGTCCAACGCCTTTGAGGCCAATTGTGTCCCATGCGTCGACAGTCAATGAAGAATGAAAAAACTTTTTACTGATGCGCGCATGTCGACGGACGCCGACTACGGCGCTTGAACGCCGCCTCTGCGCAGGGGCAGGGGCTACTAGTTTGCATCTTGGATAGCGGGGCAGTGCAACTGTTGCGCCACCCTTTCGACACTGCCTTGGTTTCCAGCTGATGGGGATGCAGATCGTATCCGCGACTCGGAGACTGCGAGAGTCTCAGGTCTCAGAGAGAGTTTGCGTCCGTGACTAGTATGTGTAAGATGGGAGCAGTGAGATGTGAGATGGGTGATGGGTGAGATGTGGAGATTCGGATGCCAAGAGACCTGGT
Source organism: Boletus aff. mottiae (assembly GCA_038093895.1). Classification (NCBI taxonomy): domain Eukaryota; kingdom Fungi; phylum Basidiomycota; class Agaricomycetes; order Boletales; family Boletaceae; genus Boletus; species Boletus aff. mottiae. Next base: position 31,657 of record JBBPTD010000125.1, read on the forward strand.
CGACGGTCGACGCGCGTTCGAGATCCGACGTGCGGACCTGAGTTCAGATTCAGGATCGTATCGGTACAGTACATACCGTATAGTTTTGCCTTTCTGGCTCAGTGGGAAAAGGTGACCGGTGACCGTAGAGGACTAGCGATTAGCGATTAGTTAATGAGACAAAGATGACTAGCACTGGTTCAGAAAGATCTCAGAACCGACGACACAATGCACCGACACCCCCTCGCGTCGTGTAGAGGTGTGGGGTCGAAGGACCGATCTGCTGGCACCCGAGACGGCGTGCCACTGCAGAGTGAAAAGAACTGAATCTCCGATTGAATCGGCAATTTGCTTTGTACGCGCTTTTGGCGTAATGCGTACAAAAATATGTCCCCGGTGATCAAAAACCGCCATCTGGAAGTTGTTCATGTTCATGTTCGGCGTTGACACTTGGCATCTAGACGTGTGGCACCGCGGAGTACTTGGATTCCGCTTTGCGTGGGTCTGTGACACCAGGATTCAGGGCGTATTACACGGCGTCACCCACGACGACCGCTCGAATTCGAGCATTGAATAGAAAGTACGTCTGAAGTTTCCCATCGCCAATGGACCCTGCCCGTACTCCATACTTCATAACCATCACCGTATCACCAGCTTTTCCATCGGACAGCCTCGTTCGCTTCCACATCCGTCGTAGATCGACGCGATCGTTTCGAATTTATTTATGGTTAAATATATACAGCAAGAGCCATATAGCCGCTTGGGTCAACGCGTACACGTCAGATTGCAAGTGTCATCACATCGACTGTAGGATGCATCGTCTCAGTCGCGACGTCGTGTTAGCATAGTATGTATACTTTTTTTTTCGTTCACCTCTTTTCTGAATGCCGCACCGCATCTTTCCGACTTTCCCAATATGCAGGGAGCCCGAGAACCGCGGTACCTGCAACCCGCGATAGAATGACGAGACTTGTTCAAAGCCTGGTAGGCACTGCCTCTGAGCCTCTTGCGTGGTCCCACTCGTCGACTTGCCCAACTCGGATGCAGAGTTTGCGTTTCATCCATAATCCATTCAAACATGATGATACCAGACTGCGGGGTTTCTAAGCCATGCCGTACGGTTCAACTCGCCAACGCAGAGGTTCAGGAACCGCAGTCGTACGCAGTCTTTGTCACAACGCCTGCATCAATATTTGGGGGTGAGTTGAATGTACCACCAAACTTGAAATAAATTGATAACATTTCATCTGGAAGCAGAACTTCAAGCTTCAAGTTTAGCCCAAACTTGAAGTTTAAGTGGTTGAAAACCGTTGTAAATTTCAAATTTAGCATGTAAATTATATTTTGTTGCTAATTTCAAGTTTTAGCTCACCTTCAAATATTGATGCAGCCATTGTGTGTTGCAGTCAGTTGCATGTGCATGTGTAGAGATATGGTTACAGTACCGTGCATAGTTGGCTTGGCTTGGCTTGGCTACGGTGATAAGTGGGTCGATGGATGAATGGATGCATGATGGGACGATCACGTCGGAAGGCGATACGGTGGAGCGTAAGTTGGCCAGGATGGCAAAGTGGCCAATTCGATGGTCGCGTCTCGGATGGGGGCTGTGTCTGCGCGTTGAATCATTGGCGCTCCCAGGAGACGTACGCGATCATATCGCGCCTTTTTGCGTCTTCCTTGTTCTTTTATTGCAAGGCGTTGATCAACTTTGTTGACAGGCAAGAAAATTTGTTGAATGCCGGAGGTGGTTCGATCGAGGCAGGCGTGTGTTTCACCGCGGTGACCCTCGGACACAAGCCGAAACAGAAAATAGAGATGACAATAACAAGAGAAAAAAAATAAAAATAAAGAAGCACGCGGAGTCTCGGTACGTTGTCGGAGCCAGCGGAACGACGGTTTCGCCGGTCGTGCAACTCCGGCGGGCGGGCGGCGCATGCCGTGACACCGACGTCGCTAGGAAAAAGGTGACGTCGGTACAGGCACTACTTGTCACGGCGTGATGGAATCTGCACACATAGTATCAGATTCAATATATCAAGTTCGGTCCCCATGACCGGCGTCGGTGGAACACGATCATGGAGGTGACATCGAATACTTATATACAATATATTTACTTTCATCTCCGGCTTTGGTACCTGGTGCCAGCGATAAAGGCACCGGAAAAGCCGATCACGGATGTGTAAGATGGGCGGCCCGTGACCTACTTAAATACCGAGCGCGGCCTGCCAGTGGGTGACACGGGGTGATTCAAGAGTCGATCGGTCGTATGGTGAATGCGATGGTACGATTACAAGTCCATGTCAAAGGTCGGTCCAACGTCGTCGAATCTAAATTCTAGCACGGCCTTTGGATGTACGGGAGATAACTCGGGGCGGCAATTGTAATCAAATTATTCCGAATGTCATCGTCGTGGATTTTTGACCTCCACGTCATTCTCCATCAGTACCACGTTGAGCTTTCTTGGTCGTTCGTTGTTCCCTGTCAGTGGCTGAGTTGTTCAGCCATCGATGCTATTCACCGATCAAACAAAGAGGTTTCCGTTTTGACGTCCATCAAACCAAGAAAAAGACAGAAATGGAACATCCGAAAAAACCGTGCGCTGGCACAGGACGAAAATCACTTGCCATCACTCCAAGAAACAAAATGCGCCGACAACGCACCGCCAACTCCGACGCGGCCCATCTGCTCTCATGAACCTTGAGCTTGTCATGCACTCCGCCCGTGCTAGACATACCTTGAGTTGTTCTAGAAATAAATCTTCCAACTCATTTGCCAGATGCCACGTCCGCGGTCGCCGGTGCGGTCAACAAACTCGGGGAGACGTTACTCTGCTGTCGGTTGAAAAACGTATGTCGCGGATACGTACAAGATGACCCTCACTTCCGTGTTAAAATTGCAACCAAGAACGTCGAACGCGTCGAGAGGTTTTGCTCGGAGATGCTGGCGGAATCAGGGAGGGGACGACTATGCAGTAGGACAGGGTGTTGATGCATCTTTTCAAGGACGTTTGGCCTCAGAGAATGCATGTAAATTCTGTTTACGACTCAAGAGTCATCGGCTGACATGTATTCGTTAACCAGTCTTTGGTGCTCACCAAGTCAATAGCAAAGACGGCAGAGTCCTTGCACTTTCACGAGCATAGGTCGGATGAGAAAAGCATCCCAAGTCACTTCGGCTATCGGATAGCATGTTAACCGTCTCTTTCGCACCAATAACCTGACCCTCTAAGGCGTTCGAGATAACGCGAGAACGAGCACAATCATGTGTCTTTAAGGGAAAGTAACATTCAATGTGGTGACAATGGGCAAAACGAAGCAACCCTCGAACGCCCACTAGATTGGTGTAAATACGAGATCCGTACTCAGCTGCCTGATGATTTGCTGACCAAATAATCCAGCAACTGAGTACGGATCACAGTTTTTTGTATGTTCCGATCAAGGTTGGTGACACAGGGCGTCAGCGGGTTGGTCGTACCAGGATTTGAGCAACCATACTCGCATGAACTGATCGGGTGCGTTGAGCAAGCGAGCAGCCTGAGAGACCATCAACTCCAACGTTGGAATGGAGGCAGTCTAGTCCCGTTGTATTGGTAAAATTTCCAAGCGCTGTTAGGAAGGACACAGGCCAAGCATCAAGTTGACGGTGCTCGCCGAAGGCGATAGTGAGGGGCATACCTATAGGCTTGGCGAACCACAAAGCGGCCTGGCCCGGGGATGATGTGCTCGAACGCATGAGCAGATGTCCCATGAAGCTGTAAATGGAAGAGCAAAAGCTACGACCACACGTTATCTAGGCACCAAACTGGGAAACGGCCAACTCGACTTGACATTACACTCAAACCTGGCACCGGGCATGAAGATTCGGTCCGGGTTTCTTGACCCAGTGGCCTCGAATCTGTAAGCCCCTCGGGCCCATCAGGCAAAGATGTTGCACGCCACATTCACCTTTACTAAACCCCCGGGTAGATAAATTGCAAGCTGCTTCGCGACACCATTCTCCCTCAAACCATCACGATGAGGTTGAATTTAGATTACATCGTCTACAAGGGCCATCAATCTGGAAGAATCGTCAAGTCCAAAGGCCACAAGGATGACCTCGCCCACGACGAGGTCCTCATCAAAATCACCCATACAGGATTGTGCGGCACCGACGAGCACTACAAGATCGCCGACATGGTCCTTGGTCATGAAGGCGTAGGAACTGTTCAGCAAGTCGGCGCCGAGGTAACCACGTTTAAAATGTGTGTATTTTCTCGGATGAAACGCTTACCGTCGTGCTCACATACAAATCAGCGGAGATCGCGCAGGTTGGGGATACCTGCATAATTGCTGCATGCACTGTGACCAGTGTTTGAGCGGCAACGAGATGTTGTGTCCTGAACACGCCATGTACGGCGAGGCTGACCTGGACCAGGGCGGGTTCGCTTCGCACGCAGTCTGGAAGGCTGCTTTCCTCTTCCACATCCCCGACTCGATCCCATCTGCAGCGGCAGCTCCGCTCATGTGTGCTGGATCGACCGTGTTCAATACGTTATACACGTACGTTCGGTCCACTGACCGCGTGGGCATTGTGGGGGTTGGCGGCCTTGGACACCTCGCTATTCAGTTTGCTTCCAAGATGGGATGCGATGTTATCGTCTTCTCCGGCACAGAGAGCAAAAAGGAGGAGGCGAAGAAGCTAGGTGCAAGCGAGTTCCACGCGTTAAAGGGCACAAGAAAGCTCGACATCGGACGGCGTGTCGACCATCTCATCATTACGACCTCATTCCTGCCCGATTGGAATTTGTAAGTCATGCACTGCCTGGGAAAAACGGTACGACTAACCACGCTACTGAATAGGCTGTTGCCGGTTTTAGAGCCAAGAGGCACCATCTACCCCATGACTGTGTCAGATAAGGACCTCGTCCTGCCCTACATGCCAATCTTGAACGGCGGTATCCGGATCCAAGGGGGCTTACCGTGCTCGCGGGGGACACATGTCAAGATGCTGAGGTTCGCGGCGCTGCATGGCATCCAGCCTATAATCGAGGAATTCCCGATGAGCGTCGAAGGCATTGAGGATGCGTTGGTGAGGCTAAAACAGGGAAAGATTAGGTACCGCGCTGTCATGGTGGCTTGAAGGTGCACGAGTGATAGTACTTACACGTATTGTACAAAACTTCTCGGGGTGATATCATGTCTGTATCCTTGTATGGACTCAGAATCGCAGAGTGGTACGAGTCTACGAGATGAACGGAGGTCGCGACTCGCGTGATCACAGTTCGCACGGGGTCCATGTTCAGCCCATCCTCATTCAGAACATTCTTCAAACAAGATGAAGTCCGCTCAATGTCTCTCGGTCCTCCTGTCGCTTGCGATCCTCGCAGGTGCAATACCTGCTAGATCAAACTGATCTCTCAAGACCCCATTGCAACGCTACTTTCACAGCGCAAGAAACTTCACGTCTACGGTCCAGTCAGCCACGGGTGAGCGGTTTTTGGGTACCCAAAGAGTTGCGACTTCCATCAGCTATGTACGAGTGCGTTTCCTACCTCTTTTTTCAATCGCATTCCCTTTGCTCAATATACCTGGTAATATTTAGCAAGTACGCGGATACCTTTGCGGAATAAAAGCGGCATACGGGCTCGAGCCATCTACTTGATACCTGGAACTATCCTCTCGCTGATTAACATCAAGAACTGTGGAACGGCGCCCTCGCGATTGGGACGCCACCACAGGACTTTACAGGTGAGACACTTCCCATTGTGTCTGGATTATCTTGCTGAACTCTTCAATGTTCGATAAGTGGAAATTTGCTAGCGCACGCATGACCTTCCTTCCCTTCATGAGGCTAAGCATCTGGCTTGTTAGCCTTCGATACACATCACTGTTGCACCCTGTCAACCTCGTTCTTCCGTTCCCTCCACCTCTGGTGACTAGCAACAAATCTCACGGATGATCGATGATCGCCCACGTATTATATGATGACGTTGGATGTAAAAGTCCTGTGCTACAATTTACTTCTCAGGAATCGGTGATGACTCGCTGACTACCAGGCCAGTAGTATAAATAACAATGTGTGAGGCTAACGTGCTTGTGAAACTACCTTGAGGAATTTGTCCCCTCCTAACAACCTGTGAACAAATCCAATCCATCCGGTGTTCGGAGAAATCTTGCCCACTTGAAATACAAATCCCGTCCATGTTAGGTGGAGAACTGCTCTCTTCCCGGACAAGGAGCATGAGCTTAAGGTAGCACAAAAACTGGACTGCACCACCGAGAACACTGCACTTGCAACTGATCCTCACAGTGAAGTTGAGTGAACGGTGTCTCCTCACCAACCTCAATGAAGTTTTGAAGCATGTCACTTGATAGCCAGGTCAACTACTGTGCTGAAGTGGCCTCAAATGGTGAACAACTGCCGCACCGGAGGGGCAGCAGCGGGACCCCGAACTGCTAGGACCTTAAGGAGTAAGTACCCATTCCACGCCCCTCCAACACCTCTAGGCCTGCTGAATGGTCAGGAGCGTGCAGTCAGCAGAAGGTCAAAGGGGGATGTAGATAATGTGCTGCAGATGGTAAATATTCACGTTCCCTGGCGTAATACAATAAATTTTGCTACTAGTGTGAACGAGGAGGAGACAGTGCCTGCAGAGCGCACCTTGAACAGAAGCGGAAGTTCATAGCAGGTCCAGCGCATCGCGCATCCTTTTGGAACATTTGGCCCACTCCGAGTCAGGCTGACACAAACGTGTGTGACCACGCGTTACTCAGCGAAGGAAGCAGCTTCAACTTTAACTCACACCACACTCGGACCCGGCAATCCGGAATAAAGATTTGGCCCGGGTTCTTAACTGAGTGGTCGTGAATCTGTAAGCTGCCCCTCTCGGGCGTCGTGCGCAACCACTAATACATACTGACTACGATGTTGTCAGCTAAATTCACCATCGCTATGTCATCACAGACGACCTTCACATATAAATTGCGAGTTGCATCGCGATACCATTCTCCCTCAAACCATCACGATGCAGTTGGATTTAGATTACACCGTCTACAAGGGCCATCAATCTGGAAGAATCGTCAAGTCCAAAGGCCACAAGGATGACCTCGCCCACGACGAGGTCCTCATCAAAATCACCCACGCAGGATTGTGCGGCACCGACGAGCACTACAAGTCTGCTGACATGGTCCTCGGTCATGAAGGCGTCGGAATTGTTCAGCAAGTCGGCGCTGAGGTAACAACGTTTAAAGTGTATGTATTTTCTCGGATGAACCGCTTACCGTCGTGCTCACATACAAATCAGCGGAGATCGCGCAGGTTGGGGGTACCTGCATAATTGCTGCATGCATTGTGACCAGTGTTTGAGCGGCAACGAGATGTTGTGTCCTGAACGCGCCATGTACGGCGAGACTGACCTGGACCAGGGAGGGTTCGCTTCGCACGCAGTCTGGAAGGCTGCTTTCCTCTTCCACATCCCCGACTCGATCCCATCTGCAGCGGCAGCTCCACTCATGTGTGCTGGATCGACCGTGTTCAACACGTTATACACGTATGTCCGGTCCACTGACCGCGTGGGCGTTGTGGGGGTTGGCGGCCTTGGACACCTCGCTATTCAGTTTGCTTCCAAGATGGGATGCGATGTCGTCGTTTTCTCCGGCACAGACAACAAAAGGGAAGAGGCGAAGAAGCTAGGTGCAACCGAGTTCTACGTGACAAATGGCGCAAGCAAGCTCGACATCGGACGGCGTGTCGACCATCTGATTATTACGACCTCATTCCTGCCCGATTGGAACCTGTAAGTCTTGCGCTATCTAGGAAAAACGGTACTAACCACGCTGCTGAATAGGCTATTACCGGTGTTAGAGCCGGGGGGCACCGTCTACCCCATGACTGTGTCAGAGAAGGACCTTGTCCTGCCCTACATGCCAATCTTGGGTGGCGGTATCCGGATCCAAGGGAGCCTGCCGTGCTCGCGGGGGACACATGTCAAGATGCTGACTTTCGCGGCGCTGCACGGCGTCCAGCCTATAATAGAGGAATTCCCGATGAGCGTCGAAGGCATCGAGGATGCGATGGCGGGGCTAGAACAGGGAAAGATTAGATATCGCGCAGTCATGGTGGCATGAAGGTGTACGATATATATGTATTGCATGAATTTCTCGCGATATTCTGCAGATAGACGGCCGGGGACGAGCACAGTGATATCGACCAGTATGGAATGTCAAAAGTACATCTGTTGGCTAGTTGTAGGGGAACCAGGTTCAGTGACAATGATCTGCGAGTCGACATGCTCACCTGCAGAAGTTCAGCGGTTGGATATCATGTCTGTGCCCTTGTATGAACGTGGGATCGCAGAACTTGGTGCGACTCAAGTCACCGATCGTCGAGTGTCCACTGCGTCAAGTGACAAGTCTAACGGCGACTGGCTGTCCAGGATACCAGAAAACTTTTGAAGTTGGCCGCGACTCGGAGTTGAACTTGCCTGATCAATCGATCACAGTTCGCACATGATGCATTGATGTCCAATGTCTCATATAGCACCTAGCAGTGACCAACCCGTCGAGGCACCACTGAACTATGTCAATCCATAGGCACTTGGACTCAGAAGACATAAAAATTTCACCTTTAGCACCCGCGGGCCGCCAATACCCAGACTGGTGTCCGTCAGCCGCATCCTGGCCTTCATGGTCAGCCTCACACCCGTTCGCTAGGTATATGTACCGCGTCGCATCGCTAGTACGTCCAGCCCATCTTCGTTCTTCAACAAGATGAAGTCCGCTCAATGCCTCTCGGTCCTCCTGTCGCTTGCGATCCTTGTGGGTGCGATACCTGCCAGATCAAACCGACCTCTCAAGATCCCTTTGCAGCGACGCTCTCGCAACGCAAGAAACTCCACGTCTGTCCAGTCTGCCACGGGTGAATGGTTCTTGGGTGCCCAAAGAGTTGCGAATTCCATCAGCTATACCTACGTGTGCGTATCCTGTCTCTTTTCACTCGTCATCCCCTTTGCTCAGTTGACTTGGCAATGTTTAGCAAGTACGCGAAGACATTTGCAGCATACGAGCGGAATACGGGCTCGCGCCATCCACTTGATACCTGGCGGAGATCCTCCTCCTCCGGCCTATCTAGACGTGCAACCAGTAGAACTATTTCTCTTACCAATCAAGATCAAGAATTGTGGTACGGTTCTCTCACGATCGGAACGCCGCCACAGGACTTTACAGGTGAGACGCTTTCCATTGTGCATGGATCATCTTGCTGAACTCTTCATGTTCAATAAGTGGACTTTGACACGGGTAGCTCCGACCTGTGTGAGTGGCTTGGCTCTTGAACTACTAGCATGGATGGGTTTATCTTTCTTGTCTAGGGATACCCGACGTATTCTGCCCAATAACCTGTTCTGGACATCGCATGTATGACCCGTCCAAGTCAAGCACTTCTCAGGGCAGGTACCGTCCCTTTACCTTGGAATACGGTTCTGGAGAGACCGCCGGAGCTCAGTACGAAGACAGGGTCGTCGTTGGCCCATACGAGGCAGGCCTTAATTATCAGTGTTTGGACGTTGACTCACCTTACCCACTAGATCGCGGACCAAACGTTTGGTAGTTCATGGGCTATGTCAACTCAGTTTTCCTCGCAGAATTACGAACCGGATGGCCTTTCTGGCTTGGGGTTCTCGGAGATCTCAGACCTTGATGGACCAACGCTGATGGAGAACTTGAAGGAAAGTGGTCAACTGCCTCGATTGTTGTTCAGCTTCAAGCTCTCCGGCACCGCCGGACAAAGCGAGCTGACTGTAGGTGATGCGGACTACGCTGCGTTCAAGAATGAGACACTCGTGTCTATCCCGGTAACCGTGAAAGGCTACTGGCAAGTTGTTTTAGGCGGCATCTCTAGTCCCAGCCACGAGATTGCGCAGAGCGTCAATTTTCCTGCAATCGTTGATACCGGCACTACGCTTATCATGGCGCCAAGGGAGATTGTAGACGACTACTTTTCAGACATTCCGGGTTCAAATTGTATGACGACTGATGGCATATGTACGGGTACGTCGCGTCTATATGTCCCGGTGGCATCACTTCATTTGACGTCCTGCAGTCCCATGCGCTACCATCAACGGGACGGCCGCGGTGTTCAGATTTGGAGAGCGAGACTTTCTGGTATCTCCTGAAAGATGGAACTTCGGTCCCTATACAGATGGGTCGTCAGACTGTATTGCTGGCCTGGGTGTATTCGGTATGTTGCTCTTGACGTGTGTCGCCACATTCCAAGTTCATATGCATTGACAGAAGGGCCGTTTGTGATCGTCGGGGATGTGTTATTGCGAACCGTATATTTTATTTTCGATTTTTCGGACCCGCCTAGTGTTCAGTTTGCGGAACTTGTTTGATCGCCCACTTTTGTTTTCGTCTTCATTCTTGGTGAGGAGATATTTGATTAGTGAGAGACTGGATGTATTTTTTTTGTTTCTCGGATATGTTGAATGCACGAGCTCCCAAACATGGTTGCCTCATTTGGACCAGTGCAGGTTACTACCCTACTAGGAGAAACATTCACTGCAGTGACTTGGCATATGCCAGCCCTTGGTACCACTTTGCCGTTTCCGCGCTGACTGACTGGTCGTTGTAACTCACATATCTCGGGTACGAGGTCCCGTTCGTACCCGTGTATCATCCAGGTCATCTACAAGTGTCGTTTCCAAGGAGTCGCAGCACGAAGATAAACCGGAAGAGCCATGTCCTACTCCTCTCTCCTCCCCGTCTTTCCAACCCAAGCACACTTTTCAGTCTTCCCACCACCCCAGCCCGCGTCCAAGGGCTTTCCACAAGCGCAGCAGTCACCCTCTGCACCACCAGCCCCAAGTTCATTCAGGGCACCTGCCCACAAGCATGCTCACCATCTACACTCCATTCCGCCTCGCGAAAAGTCCACTAGGACGCTCATCATCGACCACATGCTCTGGGTACACGCACGCACGAGATTCGCCCAAGCGCGCGCAGAACTGGGCATGACGGACCGCACCGGCGGTCCCTCCTCGCCGCATTTTCGTTTCCGAGAACGGCCAGAGCAGTACGACGAAGAGGACGAGATCTCGAGCGACGGCGAGGACGTAGACCAGCTCAAAGCCAGAGCGGCAGGGCATGGAGATACCCACAACGAAGACGAGGACAATAGGATGCAGAAGCAAGACTTTGCTTTGGCGAGGAGTCTCAGACTGCGCGCGATTGCGCTCGAAAAGGTCGTTTCTTCCATGCTCGATCAGCCGCCACCTCTACTGCACCCCGATCCTCCCTTCGGTGACGAACTGCAATCTCCTCCGCAGTCGCCGAAACACCGTGAATCTCAGTTTCCGTCAAAATCTCATCCACATACGTTGCCAAACGGAGTCCGCCTCCGTCTTGCCCTTGGGACGGTCATCAATGACCTATTCGCCCGTCAGGCGCCCATAGCGCCATATCGACATCATCACCACCCTCCTCCGATCGTCGTTTCCAGCACTCTTTCAGAAAGAGGATCCGCAGATTCCGGATCCTCAAGTGGCTCACCAGTGCTCCAGAACACGTCGCCGCATCCTTCCGTTAGCACGAGTCAATCGTCGGGAGGAGTTACCGGTGTGCTCCCACCATCGCTCATCGCGCTGGCATCCATATCGGGAGCATCAGGGGGACAACAATACTCGCTTTCTTCGCCCATCTCCGTTCCCGGTGCACAGGGGCATTGGATTGTACGTCGCTATCCCTCTCGTGCTCTTGCAGGCAACTAACAATTTACGGAAGCAACCGGGAAATCAAGTCGTTTGGAACGACAGAGTCCGTGCCCTCTATATGGAAGGCACAGACCCTTCAACGGCCAATTCTCCACCTGCTTTGCGTTGCCCAAGGCATCTGCATACCGGATGTGAAATGTGTGTTGAGGCAAGACAACCGGTGAAAGCACCGGGTGGACCAGCAAAGGGAAGAACCGCCTGGGGAGGCGAGATCACTTCGCGCCCTCCCCAAATTGGGTCAGGAAAGAGCCTGGGCGGTAGTGGCGGCGGTATCACTGGTTGGCAAGATGGCAGCGGTATCGGTTCCGGGCTTGCTCACGCAGGGGTCAACGGCAGCATATTGCGCAGGAAGTCCAAATGGTTTCAACAGGATGCGGAAGACCTCACTTACGCGGGCGCGGGCGCTGGAAATACGCGTCTATCAGAATTGATTCCCCGATTTCTGCGCTTGTCAGCACTTGTCGCGATGGAGCTGGGCCAAGAACTTGGGGAAGACGAGTATGAACGCGATTTCGAAGGATATAGATCCGACGAGATCCCGTCTGCCTCCACGGTGTCCCCACAGCCCCCATTCCAAGCTCGAAAAGCGCAATCGGACAGCGAGGCGAGTCCGCTACGGCCATCCCGAGATTGGTACATGCTATTTGCAGGACTACTTACTCGTGCCGCTTTGGAAGGGTACCTCACTGGTGGTTGGAGAGGACCCGACCCCGCTTCTTGTCTACTTTCGGTCGGGCTGGGAATGTCTGACGATCCGTCTCCCAGCGAAGAAGACGAGGATTCAATATTCGAGTGGTTTGATCCAGATGATCTTCCTACACTGAAAGAAGCAGTACAGATTATGTTTCCATCGTTAAGCGCCATGGCCAATGGCATCACACCTCGCAGGGAAAATGCAGAGGTTGAATTTGCGACTGAAATGAAGGAGCGATTACGGAGGGTAAGTGCCCCAGGTTTGACGCGGAGTCAGATTGATGATCTGAACCTCAGTTTTACGCCATTCCGTCGCTGACTCCTGATCTGTCGACGCACATGGAGGATTTGGCATGGCACTATCCCGCCGAGCCTGTTGAACGAGCAGCTGTCCGTTTTTGTGAAGTTGTCGCGAGGTGGCGGGGAAAACCGGAGCTAGAAACCGTGGGTTCTTTCCCACTCAGTATACGTGAGATCTAACACCTGACGTATGCGAACTAGTACAAAAAGAGATCCAGGGATCCCGCCAGCCCAACCATGACGATTGAGTCGCTTGTCCATTCTAACCCGACCAGCCCCACATCTGGCGCCTTCTCTAACCAACCAAGCTTGCCAAAATCCAAGAGACCGTCCATCGAGCAGTATTTCATTGTCCCTCAATTGGTTACGACACGCAAGCGCCGACGCTCGGCAGATGAGGGAGATCGATTTACTAAGAGGGTTTACGGTGGCGTACCGGTTTCTGCGGTGTCATCTCTTACTTGACAATGTCTTAGACGGTTGTAATGGCTCACCTGGACTTTATATAGTCTCGTTATCGCTTTTTGTGAGTCGATGCCTTGGGTCCTGGGTGTCTCATAAGTCTATTGCCCTCTTCGACGATTCAGGACAGCGTACTGTGTAAATAATGCAAGCGCACGTTTAATGTCTCAGCTCTGCAGTATGGACGTCACCGATACCCTCGGCAAAGTGAGACATGGCCGTTGAACGATGCCAGTCCTCTCTCGCCATATCCGTTCGCTATATAGGTCCAGGGCCTGGACCACTGTGTCGCCGTCGTTCAGGCTACACCTGTTTACTAACATGTTTTATCTCACCACAGCAATTCCAATTCTCATCCTAGCTATCCTCTACGCGAGGAACTTTATCAAGAAGAGGCGTGACAACCCAGCAGGTTTACCGTTCCCCCCTGGTCCTCCCCGCCTCCCGATCGTCGGAAACTTGTTTGGGATCAAGGATCTAGGGGCCCAATGGCTGACGTACGCCGAATGGAGCAAGCTATATGGTCCGTTGCCGCACTGTTCTTTCTCGATGGTAGAGGGGTCTCACCGCTCATATGCTCACGCGCAACAACCAGGCGATCTATTGTACATCGAGATCCTCGGTCAAAAGATCCTCGTCATCAACTCTGAAAAGGTTGCCGAGGATTTGCTCGATAAGCGGTCGCAAAACTATTCGGATCGACCGCAAGTACCCATGGTCACACTGTGAGCTCGAGAGCGACGCGCGGTGCTGTGTACTGATCGATGCATGGGTTAGGATGGGATGGGAGTTCAACGTGGGGTTCATCCCCTACGGACCGTCGTGGCGCAAGCACCGAAAGGCGATGCATCAAGCGCTCAATCAGACTGCCATGCTCGGTTATCGGGGTATTCAGCTGAACAAGGTGCATCAGCTCGTTAGGAATATTTTGCACGTGCCCGATAGTATGGAGGCCCATCTTCGAACGTGAGTCCAGCTCGCGCGTGCCTGGAGGCGTGTCTGACGAGTGCATGGCATAGGTTCACCGCGTCGACGATCATGACGGTCGTGTATGGGTACGAGATGGCGCCGCGGAACGACTTGTTCGCGTCGATTGCGGACCGGGCGAGCGAGATGTTGACCAATTGTTTCTTCCCTGGTGCGGCCTTGGTAAACACGTTCCCCGTCCGTGCGTATCATGTCCATTATCTCTCTAAGTCGTTGACGCACGTCCAACACAGTCCAACACTTGCCCGAGTGGTTCCCTGGTGCTGGATTCAAACACTACGCCAAGATATGCAGAAAGCTGACGCGCGAGTTGCGTGATTTGCCTTTTAATTTCGTTCGAAAGCAGATAGCGGAAGGGATTGCACCGCATTCGATGGTGTCGGAGATGCTTGAGAAGAATGAGGAAGAGGTCGTTATCAAGTCTGTCGCGGGAACGACGTATGCGGGTGAGTAACGCACCCCTGTCTTTGATTCCCCTCGGCTCACCTTGATTCAGCTGCGGTCGAAACGGTGAGTTGGGCGAATGGTCATGGTTTCGGCGCTCGTCTAGGTACTGATGACAGATCGTAGTCGTCGTCCGCACTGTCGGCATTTATGATGGCTATGGTCATGTTCCCAGAGGTACAAAAGAAGGCACAAGCAGAAGTGGATCGGATCACGGGCGGAAGCAGGATGCCAGATTTTGGTGATCGTCCCTCAATGATCTACCTCGAAGCGACGTACCGGGAAGTGCTCCGATGGTGCCAGGTCACACCGCTGGGTAGGGATTATGCATTGATGTTCGTGTGGCTTGACGGCTGACAGCGGATGACTTTGGGGATAGGCGTACCGCACATGACTACGGGGCACGACGTGTACAATGGCTATTTCGTTCCAAAAGGTCAGTATGAGCCATTTGTGTCATGTGTGCATTGCCGCTCACCCGAGGGGCCTAGACACGATCGTTTTTGCAAATATTTGGTACGTGTATACGGTGTGACGTGTGTGCGGCTTATCATATACGACGCTTACTACTAGGTCGATGACACACAACGAAACCAAGTATCCTGATCCGATGCGGTTCATGCCCGAAAGGTTCATCGGCGTCGACGGTCAGCTCACGGACGATATCGGTGAGCAGCAATATGGTTTCGGTCGGAGGTGAGTGCTTGAGTCTCGAGACACATCGAATGCTTCATGTTGATTCAAACGTATAGAATTTGTGTCGGCAAGTATTTGGCAGAGGCGTCCGTCTGGATTGCCATGGTGTCCATCTTGGCCGTGTTTGACGCGAAAAAGGCAAAGGATGAACAGGGTCGTGAGATTGACGTGGTACCCGAGTATACGCCGGGCGTGATCATGTACGTGTCCATTGTTCCAGGAGAATTTGATCTGGCTAATTAACTATTGGAATAGTCATCCGAAGCCGTATCCCTTCTGTATCACCCCGAGGTCACCTCGTGCAGCTCAACTCGTTCAACAGACCGAGGTTGATGATTGTTCATAAGGCGGACTACACACAGGTCTATGTGCGTGTTGACTCGCATTGTGCGACATGTACGACACTGGGTGTATGAAAGTGTACCTGAATGAGCGCTGACGTTGTGTACATAGTACAACATTGTAGTAGTTGAAGTATGAGGCTGTTATGGATCCAGATTCCAGGTTTTGAGACCAATAACCGTGGGAATGACGAATGACGAGACTCAACTTGGTCCCGTTTATTCGTCCGAGTCCTGCCATCGTTCGGCGTTACATAGCACCTTCCACGCTGTCCCTCCATTGTTTCGAGCTCCTTCGGTGGATCCTTGTATCTGAAAAGCGACTTCGTGGACCGAGAGGGTGTCGACCTCATTTCACCTCACCAAGGGAGCTTGTCGACTTATTGGGCATCTGCAACGATTCCTTCCTCCATCACATGGTCGATCACATTTTCGGACCGCCACTATCTTTGAAAAATTTCTGTGGCGCTTGGAGACCCTCGATCCATTCTAATGTTTCATATGTCGGCGACCCTGGATTCATAGATGTGCGCGTTCTCAGCGAGAAGGATGGGACCAGTCCGAAATCGTGCGTCCGTTTGGTGGCGAGGCAAATGCTCTCGCCGCCACTGCCTGTCAACTGTCAGGGACATCTGTCTCACCATGGCCCTCTCCGAAAATGATGCTAGCCGCATCCCTCTTCTCAACCAGCGCTCAATATTCCCACCTATGTGGAGTCTACCGATGGGCTGCATTGGGTCACACGAGTCGTCGAAGCTGGCCCCTCGTCCGCTATGCTTTTCGCAGAACCGTGGATCAAGCCTTGAACGGTCAGGATAGCAAAGACTCAGAACCATCATATCTGCTAGGCAGTATCGCAACGTAACATTGGCGAACAACTTTCTGGCTGCTTTGTGCCCTGTGATTGGTCCGCGTAAGCCCTAAGCAGGACTGTTTCTGTTTTGTCAGTGCAGAGGAGCTGAAGTATCTAAACGGGGACTATTTCGAGTCTTCCAGCTCGTAGATCAGTGACGGGTACGTGCCTGGTTGTGACGCGGACTCAGATTGATAATTTGAACCTCAGTTTTATGCCATTCCTTCGCCGAGCGCTGACACCTGATCTGTTGTCGTGCATGGAAGATTTGGTATGGCATTCCCCCGCCGAACTGGTTGATCAAATCCTTGTGGTCTGTTCAACAAGTTCGGCGGGGGAATTACGAACCGTAAATACCTTTCCATTATATATAAGTACGTGAGGTTTGAGACCTGATGTACGCCACCTAGAGATCCAAGGCCATGACGATCATTCGAGTGCCTTGTCCATTCCAACCAGACCAACCACGCAGCACCTTTGTATAGCATCGCTATCGCTTTTTATGTGTTGGTGCCTTACATCTAGCTGGATATCTCACAAGTTATGAAACATCGCGTGTTGCATTTTCGGCCACGATTCAGGACGGCGTACCGTATAACATAACGCAAGCAAAGGTTCAATGTCTCACCTCTGCAGCGTGATTGTTGCTGATAAGCTCGGCAAAGTGAGACTGGCCAACGATGCCAATCCTCTCGTTATATCCGTTCGCTATATAGACCCCCTGGGTCAGGGTATCGCTCCCTCGGGCCACACATACTCGCCAACATGTTCTATCTCACAGCAGCAATTCCGACGCTCATCCTAACTATCCTCTACATGAGGAACTTCATCAAGAAGAGGCGCGACAATCCAGCAGGCTTACCGTTCCCCCCTGGTCCTCCCCGGCTCCCGATCGCTGGAAACTTCTTCGGGATCAAGGACATGGGGACACAATGGCTGACGTACGCCGAGTGGAGCAAGATATATGGTCCGTTGCTGCTTGTCTCTTCTTTTCAGTGTCAGGGGGTCTCACTGCTCCTGTGGCCCCGTGCGACGTGACCAGGCGACCTATTGTACATTGAGATCTTCGGCCAAAAGATCCTCATCACCAACTCTGAAAAGGTCAACGAGGACTTGCTCGATAAGCGATCGCAGAATTACTCGGATCGACCGAAGATACCCATGGTCGCTCTGTAAGCTGTCCACCCGTCATTGATACGGAAACGCGTGTGTTATCCAGAGACTGAATGCTGATCGATGCGTTAGGATGGGATGGGACTTCAGCGTGGGTATGCTCCCATACGGGCCGTCGTGGCGCAAACACCGAAAGGCGATGCATCAAGTGCTGAGCCCGACCGCCATGCTCAGTTATCGGGGTGCTCAACTGAACAAGGTCCATCAGCTCGTCAGGAACATTTCGCAAGTACCCGACGACGTATTGGCTCATTTTCGAACGTGAGTCGTCCGCGCGTATCGCGTTCGCTTTCGTCGCTTTCACCTCGATATCTGACGTGCGTATTGGATAGGTTCAACGCGTCGACCATCATGGCGGTCGTGTATGGGTATGAGACAGCGCCGCAGAATGATTATTTCTCCTCGATTGCGAGCCGCGCGAGCGAGATGTTGACCCATTCTTTCTTCCCTGGTGCCGCCCTGGTAAATGCGTTTCCCGTTCGTACGTATTACTTTCCATTTTCGTCCTCTCTAAAAACATTGACGCGCGCATCTAAAAATGAACGAACTAAAATAGTGAAGCACTTGCCCGAGTGGTTCCCCGGTGCTGGATTCCAACGCTACGCAAAGACTTCCAGAAAGCTGACGCGCGAGATGCGCGATTTACCCTTTGATTTCGTTCGAAAACAGATGACAGAGGGGACTGCGCAGCATTCGATGGTGTCGGAGATGCTTGAGAAGAATGAGGAAGTGGAAATTATCAAAGCTATCGCGGGGACGACTTATGCATGTGAGTACGCACCATCGTCTTTGATTACCCTCGACTCGGTGTGACCCTTACTTACTCCTGACCTTTTCCTTTGCAGCCGCAGTCGAAACGGTGAGCTGGGCTAATAGTCATGATTTCGGTGCTTGATTACATACTTATAACCATTGTAGTCGGCGTCAACTCTTTCGTCCTTTATCATGGCCATGCTCATGTTTCCAGACGTGCAAAAGAAGGCACAAGCAGAGATTGATCGCGTCACGGGCGGGAACAGGATGCCAGATTTTGGTGATCGCCCATCGATGGTCTACCTCGAAGCGGCCTACCGGGAACTGCTCCGATGGGCCCAGGTCGCACCGCTTGGTAGGGATTGTGTATTTATGTTAATGCAGCTGATGGCTGACACCAGATCTGGGGGTGGTGCTTTACACGGACAGGCGTACCGCACATGACCACGGGACACGACGTGTATGAAGGCTATTTCATTCCGAAAGGTCAGGATGGCCCGTGTATGTGAAACATGTATTGTCACTAACGCGAGGGGGCTAGACACGCTCGTTTTTCCAAACATTTGGTACGTCGAACGCATGTTTGTGACATGTGCGCTGCTTTCGGCTGAGCGTATTCGGCGCTTGCTAGGTCGATGACACACAACGAAGACAAGTATCCCGATCCGATGCGGTTCATGCCCGAAAGGTTCATCGACGCCAACGGTCGGCTCACGGACGATATGGGGTC
>JBBPTD010000126.1:0-50737 GCA_038093895.1 Boletus aff. mottiae
TAGATTCAAGGTATTGATCGAGGAGATCTAAGCTAAAGTACATGGATAGGTATAGCGGGTTTATATACCCGGTTACAAGACTAAGGGCAGGCATATTCAAGGCAGGTCATAGAACGCGATAGAAGGAAACGGAATGTGGAGGAAGTAATCGCTGACAAAGCAATTGAGATAAGAGATAGGGAAAGTAAGTATTGGTGAGTCAGCGATAAAGGAAATAGTGTCCGGGTCGAGAGTTGAACAAGCGAGTTCAGTATAGGTTCAAGACAAGTGCGAGAAAAGTGTGAAGAGAAGGAAGAAGAAAAGAGTAAGTTGTAACAAGTAGCAGGTGTTGAAGCAGCAAGATCTGGGGGCAGCAGTGAAGTCATCAGCCCAGAGATCTTGGGGGTAGTCTCTAGCCCAAGTGTCTGCCTCCCAGAGATGGTCTGGGTCATTGTCAAGATAGTATTGGTGGAGATTGAAGGTGCTGATGATGGGCTGAAGAATATAAAGGACCAAGGGTCCTGGAAGTTCATTGATGACATCTGTGAATCCATGATTGAAGAGAAGTGTTGAGGATGGTATTTTTACACTCGTGGATGGCCTGCTCCATGGCTTAAATCTTATTATAAGAGAAAACAGTGTCTTTTCCATTACTGAATGAATGGAGTTGTGGCAGAACTCCACCATTGATAGTAAGTCCAACCATCTGGTGGCATTCCCTTGGCAAAAGATCCAAGGATAGATTTCTAATTCCTAATTAACCCATTCCATTTCTCCATCTGTTTGAGGGTGGTAAATGGAGGAAAGGAGTGGAGTCCATGCTTTTGTGTGTAGGAGTGAAAATTACCCCCTTTATAAGGCCATGGTCAATCATGACCATAATCAAATCATCATATCCTTTTAATGGTGGCAAGTCCATGATGAGATCAACCAATAAACATTGGAAGGGGTGAGTAGAAGCCACTGGCATTAATGTGAGGGGAGAAACAGTAGGATGGGTGTTGGCTTTGTTTGCCTGGCAAATAGTGCAGCCTTGGACAAAGTGGTGTAGTGATAAGAAAGGGGGTGAAGGTGTCCTCTATGGAGAGAGACTTAGATAAAAGTGTGGATGCAAGTATGAATCGTTCCAGGGGTTCTAGAAAGTTGTATAAGATGGAAGATGTAATTAAAGATGTTTGAACACAGTGTGGAAAGATTCGAAGATGATCTAAATGGAAACAAAACAATAGATATAAAATGGATGTGAACATGGACACAGACATGAATGGATATGAATGGAAGGCTTTGGACGATGTATGACAACAACCAATGGAATCTTCCACAAAAATGAAAGGAAAAGTAGCTAAAAAGGAGATATATTTTTGGTCTGGTACAATAGTATTATATAGTCCAGGGCATACCCTTGGACTTTATATCAAATAGATTCAATACTACCATGATTCAACATAATGTCGAATCATGATGTGCTTGTATAATGCTTTGGCATTGTGTGTATTCATGTGTGGGTATATATGCCATGGATATTATGTTGAGTGGTGGTCATATCAGTCCATTGCATGGTTTATATGTTCTGTTGTGGGAAAAATGTGTCTGATTTCTTAAAATATCCATGCCTCACCCTAAAGGGATTAGAGAAAACATGATAAAATGGCATATTGGATATTCCACTACCCATGAATGGAAAGGAAAAGAGATGACAAAATGTAAGCACAACTGATATATCAGAAGTGTTCAAGAATGGATACATACTTTTTCAATGGATCTGGTGAGTTGAGGCACATGAGTACTAGCTCATCTGTGATATCTACCAGTGCAAATACTTCTTGGAAATAGTCTTCCACTATTTGTTGCAGATGTTTACAATGAATGTTGTTGTCACTTGACCTGGAAAACTTGACCCAGCCATGTAGCTCCTCTGTGGATATGTTCTGGTTTGTGACAAACTTATGCCAGTATGTCAAATATAGCCATGGATTGATTAAGCAAGGGTCCGTTGTCTGTATCTGAATGACTGTCTCTAGTTTCTGTTTCAGATCTTATAACAACTGGTCCTTTAGGTTGTTCTCTTGTGTATCTTCAATCTTGTCAACTTCAGAGAGGATTACCTCCCAAAAGGTGTGCTGGCTGCCTGGTCCTTGTGCTTTCATTCTCTATGCTTTGCATGCATGCTAACCTGCATGAAATCAATATTGTGCTGAGTCCTGACCTGAAACCTTGAATTCCAGACCAAACCATGGCCTGGAAATTTCTGATATTCTATACACAGGTAGTCCCTTATATAAGCTACCTTTCTACCAAGTTTCAATTTCCCAGCTTTAACCCCTCCAGAGATATCTACAAATCTCTAATGATATTCATTCTACTAGTCCTTACTACACTAAGTTATGTAATAAGGAAGCCCCTGAGTATTGCACAGTGATCAAGTCACATGATTCCAGCACAGCATTGGACTTGATGTGGCTCTATTTACAAAATTATAAGGTTTGAACATTGTCAAGGCAATATATAGCCTTAGACCTGTGCAAAACCACTGGCCCCTGTGCACAGCCTCCATCCCTAGTCTTAGTAATCATCATCTCAGCCAACCAATCATATCACTTGAGCTTGATAAGCCAGAGTAGAAGTGTACAGCCCAGATGTGTCCATATATAGGAACACAACCACATGTAAATATATATATATAAGAAGTGGATTTGGTCACCAAGAAGAAGCTTCCAGCTTTCAGATTAGCAGCTTTTCAGATTTGGAGCTTTCAGATTTGGGGCTCATTTAAAGAGAGTTTAATACATAGCTCTTTCACTAGCAATCTAGTCAAAGTTGTTAGAATTGCTAGACTAGTCTAAGATAAGACTTAGCTAGTCTCTCTTTTGGTAGCCTGTACTAAGCAGAAAACAGCACCAAACAGATCACCTAATCTTGTTCCTGAGTGGGCAAACACTGCCATTTGTAACCTAAGTAAATCTAGCCTAGGAATACTTGAGAACACTAGCATTAGGAATCACCTGCTATACCTTGTGACTCAGATACACTCCAGTTGCCTAATAGAAAGGTTGATTGATTAACCAATATTGTATATGAGCTATAGACAGAGTGATGAGTTCCTGTTTCTTTAAACCCCACAAGATTGCTCCCCCATTAATGAGGAATGCATATCCAGTGATCACTTGTTGGTGTTCTTGTGTAGTGCCATCTGCATTGACATATCCAACTAGACTGCTCGTTTGTGTCCTGAAGGTAAGTGCCAGTGACTGCATACCAATCAGGTATCTAAAAATCTGTTTTATCCCTTTTCAGTGGTCCCAAGCAGGATTAGTGTTGAATTGTGAGACATAAGATGTAGCAAAAGCAATGTCAGGCCTAGTCCTGACAGCTAGGTGGATCAGTGAGCCAGTAGCTTGTCAGTAAGGGATATTGCACATCCATGCGGCTTCAGTCATTGATTTCAGTGACTAGGCATTAAACAGTTAAATGTATGGGTCAAGTGGCATGGTGACAGGTTTCATGTCAGAAAAGTTGTACTTGGCAAAAATGGCTTTAATGTATGGCTCCTGGGACAAAAAGATGATTATGGAGTCTTGGTCCCACACAATGTTCATTCTGAGAAGCCAACTGATAGGACCTAGATCTGTGATTTGAAAACAAGTTCTGATTTCATCCTTGAACACCTTGATGAGAGCAGGACAGCTCCCAATAATTGTACAATCATCAATATGTGAAGCCAGGATAAGGATATGCTCATTAATTCTGGCAACAAATACTCCTCAATCTGCTTCTGTCCATAAGAAACCCATGTTGCTGAGTGTGCTGGTAAGCCTCTGGTACCATTTAAGTGTGCCCTGTTTTGAGCCATAGATAGTGACACATAATTGAGCAATGAGATCATGGCCTTGCTTATTGTAATCAGATGGTAATTCTATGAAAATGACTTCATTGTCGTCCAACTTGCCATTAAGAAAGGTGCTATGGAAGTCAAAGACATCAATGTCCCAGTTTTGTTGGGCTGCAATATGTTGCAATAGCTAGTAGCTGGCATTTTCACATAGGCCACTTAGGAATCTACTCTAGGAATACTTACCTTGGATGGGGTGGAGTTCTCAGTGATGATAGCAGTTGCTGGTGAAGAGAGATATATATTAATTCAGACTCAGCAGAGTCTTATATATGTTTTGTAATGATTACTTAATATAAGGTCACATGACTGTTAGTATGTGTCCTTTCAACACTCCCCCTTGTCTAATATATGGTAGATATGTAGATATAAAAGTGAGGAATATAAAGTAAAGTGAAAACATCCGCACAGTTCAAGATGGCGAGTTGAATTCCAAACCAAGCTGGGAGTGGAACTCCTTGAACTTGACATGTCCAAGGTTTTTAGTGAACATATCTGCAGGGTTGTCAGTCCCTGGAATAAAGAGCAGCTCTACCTGCTTCCATAGCATCACAGCATCACATACAAAGTGGTAATGGATCTGGATGTTTTTTGGTAACTGGGTTCTGTGCAATGAAGAGCAACCCTTGATTGCCACCACAAATGGGGATTGGGCCAAGATAATAGCCAAGTTCTTCCATTATTTGATAAATCCAAATAGCCTGGCATGTACAGTCACTCAAGGCCATGTACTCAGCTTCTGTAAGTGTGAGTTCCACAAGAACACACCATCTGCAAATTTCAGGTAAAAACCTGTTTGCAAGTGAGACATGACTTTGTCTTGTCCCCAATTAGAGTCAGTGCATGCAATGATGCCTTTACTGGTCTTTCCACTATATATGAGAGAGTAGTCTCGGATACCTAGAAGGTACCAGCAGATATACAGAGCTTTATTCAGATGTTCTTCTGATGGGTTTTCAGCCATGTGGGTGAGTTAGGTAACCACATATGAAATGTCAGGTCTTGTGCAAATCATAAGATATAGTAATGATTTGATGACCTATTGAAATCATGTCCAAAGTTTTGGTTGGACAGAGAGATCATTCTTCTCTGAGTAGTAGCCCTAAGGGAGAGGGGTGTTGGTGATTTTTGTGTTAGTCATATCATATCACTCTATGACTTTGTTGAGGTATTCTCACTGGTTGATCTTGATGGTTTGACCATCTTGACATATGTTCATGCTTAGAAATTCATGCATTTCTCCTAAGTTGCGACAATCCCACTTCTTCATGAATACAGCCTTAACCTTATCTATGAAAGGTTTGTTGGGGCCACAGAAGATGGTATCATCTATGTAGATAATTGCTAGGATGAGCTCTTTGCCTTTGTGATAGATGATAGGCCAGCATCTGTTTTAAGACGTGTGA
The DNA here is from genome assembly GCA_038093895.1 of Boletus aff. mottiae. Classification (NCBI taxonomy): domain Eukaryota; kingdom Fungi; phylum Basidiomycota; class Agaricomycetes; order Boletales; family Boletaceae; genus Boletus; species Boletus aff. mottiae. The sequence goes on from JBBPTD010000126.1 coordinate 5,275, forward strand.
AGCCTAGTTCTTTTATGAATTTGTTGCGTTTGCACCACCAAGCTAGTCCAGCTTGTTTAAGGCCATATAGGGTGTGTAGTAGTCTCAAGACTTTTCCCTTGAGATGAGTGGGCTGAAAGCCTTCAGGAAAGTCCATGTAGAGTTCTTCATCCAGTTTGCTGTATAGATAGGTGGATCAAACATCGAGACCTGTGATATACCAGTTCTCTAATGCTGAGAGGGTGAGCATGCACCGCACTGTCTTAAAGTGTATGATGGGGGAGAATATTTGATCGAAATCAATCCCTTCCACTTGGAAGAAGCCTTTGGCTACAAGCTGGGCTTTCAGAAATTTCTACCGTCTGATTTTACATCAAAGACCCATCAGTTTTTAATAACCTTTCTATTTGCAGGTTGATCCACAATTTCATAGACCTTGTGGTCCTTGAGTATCTGTAGCTCATTGTGGCAGGCTTTACACCAAAGAGTTTGTTCCTCTTGTGGTAGCTTGAGGATGTTGTGGTATGTCCATTCACAGTAATTCACATTGGATTGTTTGGTTTCCAGTGAGAAGGCATGGCTGCAGAGGTATGAAACCAATGCATCTCCCCCTTCCCTGGTTTTGTGTTCTACATCATCTTCCAATGGAGTCAGGAATGGAGGCATGCCACCAGGAACAACGGGTGGATCTGAAGGTCTGGCTGGTGCTTCTCCAATTAATCTGTGCCAGTTAAAGGTGCATTCAATGTCTCGAAGCTGTTTGAGCAAGTTGCAGCATTCCCCATATATATTTCTGGGACGGAGAGGGGTGTAGCACTCACACTGTGGGTGCTCTGATCAAGCAGGTGGAGGTGGAGGAGGACAATAAGGAGGGGTAACTGGGGGTGCTGGTGGAGCCAGCGGCAGTGTAAGTGCCCTAGGAGGTGCTGCTGGAGGTGGTGTAACAGGCCTGGGAGCCTTGTGACAATGGTTGGCAGGAGGAGTGATTTCTGCATCTGACTCCAGATCCAAGGGGTTTGAATCAGAATCTGAAGACTCGTCATCATGAGAGTGAGAACACGGTGGGTGGCTAACTGGCCAGTGTGGCTGAGCCTTTGAACACCTGGGAAAGAGGTGCTCATCAAAGGTGGTGTGGGCCGATGTATGTAGTGTGTTATTAGGGCACATAAAAAGGTAGTTTGAATCACTACTGGTGGAAATGCCCAGGGAGATCATCAGTTGCAATTTAGGCTGCAATTTGCCTTTGCGAGTCTCATCTGGTAGATGGACATACTGTATGCACCACAGCCAAAAACCCAAAGATGTGAAAAGGTAGGCTTCTCGCCTGTCAACATCTTGGATGGCGTTTTCCAGTTGATCTGAGCAGAAGGGGTGCGATTATACACATGAAGTGCATGTAGTACCATGAACTCCCAATAGGAATTGGGCAGGCAAGCCTGCAGTCGCATGGGTTGTGCTTTATCCATAATAGTATGGATTAGACATTCCACACATCCGTTCTGCTGGTGAGCATAGGGGGTGGATTGTTGTATATGGATGCCATTATCGCACATATACTCAGTAAAGGCTTTGGAGGTGTATTCTCCCCCTGCATCAGAGCACCAGTATTTAATTATGACATTGAACTGAGTGCACACATAGGCATGGAATTGCTTGGTTGCATGGAGGATTTGGTCCTTTGTTTTAATTAGGACTATCCAAGCCATGGAGGTAAAGTCATCATAAAAGATGACAGTGTACTTGTACTTGTAGTATGATTCAATTTCAAACAATTTTAAATCAGAATGAATTAACTCAAAGGGTGCACTTGCGTGCTTCTTGCTATGAGGAAAAGTATGATTTGGTTGTTTGCCAAGCTCACAACCAGAGCATATAGGAGCAGTGGATGGAATATCAACCTCTGGAAGGTCCTTAATGTGCTTCTTTGTAGCATGGAGCACATCACACGAGAGGTGGCCTAAATGGCAGTGGAGGAGTTCATAGTCCACAGAGGTCATAGACACTAAGTCAGCTTGTGGACAAACAGTGGATGCATGCATCCAGTACATAGTGTCACCATGTGAGTGGAAACTTAGTACCATTTGCTTAGTGCATTTATCAAATATATTGATAAGACCAGATGTGGTCTGGAGTGTCATGCAGGCATTGGCTAACAAGGTATCCATAGAGATGAGCTTTATGATACATGATGGCATATAAATGACCAGTGATAACTGCACAAGTCTACCTTGGAAGCGAATAATCGCTGTACCTTTGCCTTTAATCGACACATGACCGTTTGCTGTCTGAGAGTAGGCAGTGTGTACTCAACCAGATCATTTAGATTGTTGATATAATGTGACAAAGCTCCTGAATCAAGGAGTCACATGTCGTGAGGTAGGTGGTCATCATGCTCTCTTTCCTTTCCTTTACTCTTAATTATTGTTTGCTTTTTACAGTGGTCACACATAGAGAAGGGAGGAGCAGTAGTTACATTGTCTACATCTACTACAGGTGTATGTGTTACAAATGAACTACATAATATCTGAGGTGAAAAAATCTATGCATCAGTGCCTGCTAGAGATGGACAAAGAAAGAGAGGGACTTGTCACTCAGTGGCATCATTAAAGAACCACACCAGATGGTTGTCAACCTTCATTTCCTCCAGGTTCGACCCATCCTCCTCCATATCACTATTACTCTGGTCTGAAGAGGACTCAGAGGGAGGGATTTCCTCAATATGTTCAAGGAAGGCAATGGAGGCAGGGGTACCAAAGGGTCCATCCTCTTTGAAGGTGGAATGGATGCACTGGTGGTGACTGGTGACAACCAGTGGTGGTATATCTTCTGGGACATCTGGCAGGGGCATGTTGTCCTCAAGCCAGTCATAGACAGAATAGTACTCCTGGTAGAGTTCTTTATCGTCCTAATAGTCCATGTCCATTGGTGGGATGTTGAAGTTGAGTCCTGGGAGGTCTTCCCAAGCAGGACCATGAGGCCCTGTCCAGTTTCTATAGAAGGGTTCATTGTCCTATGAGGGACCAGGAGTATTGGACCAATTAATGGTCAGATCATCAAAGTTGTCGAAAGTCTCTTCATTGCTTTGGAGGATGTTGAGATGTTGAGGGATAGGCATTTGTGGTATGTAGATTCTTGGAAAGATGACATGTCAGTATAAACCTATGAAGGAAGTGAGAAGAGTGTTCACATCACTGAACAGTCAGAGCTTCCAGAACATAGGATTATAGTGACCCCCTACATCCAGAGTCTGATGGATGTTACTCTGAGTGTTGCTGCATCAAAAGTGTCTGGTGTTTCCACTCAGGACAGCTGATGTCCAAGAGTTTCACCCATGAGCAGATGACAAGTGGTAAACCACATCATCAGAGCTGTGGGGCTCATAACCTGTTGCAATAGCTAGTAGCTGGTGTTTCTGCACGGGCCACTTAAAAATCTACTCTAGGAATACTTACCTTGAATGGGGTGGAGTTCTCAGAGATGATAGCAGTTGCTGGTTAAAAGAGATATATATTAATTCAGACTTAGCAGAGTCTTATATATGCTTTGTAATGATTTTTTAATATAAGGTCATGTGACTGTTAGTACGTGTCCTTTCAACACAATAGCAAGAATAAGACAAAGTGAGGTGAGTTGAGCTGAAATGGCCCTTAAAGACTCACACTTAAGTGAAGCTTTGCTAGGTTGCTTGCTGCTGGAGAAGACAAGAGAAGAGAAGAATAGTAGAGTTGCCTTTAAGGGGAGAACAAGACTGGGGAGTCTTGGTCTACTTGAGATAGTATTTATACTATTACTACATGTGCACAGACCAAGCTATGCTACTGCTATATATAGTAAATATCCTTGATACTGGGTAACATGAGGAAGGGGTGTGTGTGATTATATATGGTTGTACATATGTATGTGGCAGCATGAGGCTGTGTCATGTAACTAATGTGAGAGAGAAGCATAGATGTGGGAAATGGAATAGGCATGTTGTAAATAGAAGAAATATGCTACTGCTATATATAGTAAGTATCCTTGATACTGGGTAACATGAGGAAGGGGTGTGTGTGATCATATATGGTTGTACATATGTATGTGGCAGCATGAGGCTGTGTCATGTAACTAATGTGAGAGAGAAGCATAGATGTGGAAAATGAAATAGGCATGTTGTAAATAGAAGAAATTGTCCAACCCCAGTAGATCATCCAAGGCTGTAGAGAAAGAGTTGCTGGCTTGGAAGAGGGGTGTGCTGGGCATGTTGCCATTGTTTCCCTAAGGGATAGGAGATTGTGAAGGTGAAAGGGGAAGAAGTGTGGAGTGAGGCTGGGAATTAGGGTGGAAGGTTTCAAAGTCAATGGGATTGTGTTGCCAAAGCATATGATTGTAGGTCAGCATAGGACTGGGGTCCAATTGGTTGATGTCAACTTCCCATTGTTCATTGTTTATTGGGAGAGGAAGACCTGTCTCTGATTCTCCAAAGCTTCCCTAATCCTCATTGTCCGCATCATAGTTTTCATTGTCTTGTCCCCATGCTTCATCATTAGCATAAGCGGGGTCCCAATAGTTGATCTCCTCTTGTTGTATTGCCCATTGTTGAGTACTAAGGGACAACCCATAGGGGTGTTCATCATTGACTGACAAGGCAGAGGAGGAGGATGTTTATGAGGCAGAGGGGATGGGTGTTACAACTTACTCGTTTCTTTTCACACTTCTCTCACGCTCGTCTTGTACCGATACCAAACTCGCTTGTTCGATTCTCGACCCGGACACTATTTCCTTCATTGCTGACTCACCTACGCTTACGTCCCCTATCTCTTATCTCAATTGCTTCGTCAGCGATTACTTCCTCCACATTCCATCTCTTTCTATCACGTTCTATGAACTGCCTTGAATATGCCTGCCCTTAATCTTGTAACCGGGTATATAAACCCGCTATACCTACTCATGTACTCTAGCTTAGATCTCCTCAATCAATACCTTGAATCCATTTCCTTGTCACAAGCTCCCTCTGGCATTTGACCAGTTGCTTCGAACCTTCAAACCCTAGAAACCTAGAAACCCTTGTGTTCCCTAGTGGAACGTCTTCCTCGGACTTCGTGCTACCATTAAGTGCACGCTATCTCTTTGAACCTTTGAACCTTAGTCTTTCGAGGCTACGCTCGTCCCTATCCGGGCCAAGCGTAACAATGGGACTGTTTGGACAAGGTGGTTGTTGCCAATATTCCTCATTGAAGACTGTTAGGTGGTGATGGAGGAGACCTAGTAGGGAAGTGACATATTGCATTTGATGTGGGATGAAGGTATAAACAAGCCAAAGGTAGAAAAGTTGAATCATAATGGATAGAAGTGATGGTAAGAATGAAATTATAGGAGGTATAGAAGGGGAGAAAGAGGAAAAAGATAATATAGAATTCAAGAATGTAGAAGGTGATGAAGTAGGTGAGCTCAAAGGGATACATTGTGGGTTGTGGGTTGATGAGCTGTGAGCAGCAAATGCTGGCCTTTATATATGTGTGATTCCCCATCCTAAAGATTGACTTCCAGGTGATTAAAGGGGAGATGGTGAGAATTCAGCATGGTGTAGTTCTCATAGCCTCTAAATAATGAAGAAAACATTTTGGGGTCCATAGATAAGGTTTTAGGGGCAGAAGGGTGTACCTTGTGAAAGTCAGCAATCACATCCTGTGCATGCATGAGATTAGATCTTGGTTCCCATGTCTGATCTGTTTCATCATAGCCCTTCTAGTGCATCAAATATGTACTCAATGTGGTGACCCTTGTACTGCGAGTCAACAATAAAATCTACTTTATATTCATCATCACAATCCTCGGTTATCAGAACCAGACCAGGCTTGAATATGGATTGGCTGAGCAATCTGTCTTTATAAGGTTTAAGGCGACATATATTAATAACAGGGTGAATCCTCATGGAGGAGGGGAGTCTGAGCTCCATGGCATTGAGGCCCATCAGCCTCATGATTTTGTAAGGTCTGAGCCAATGCTTAGTGAATTTACAAGAAGCATGTGTCAGATGCAAGTTAGAAGTGAACAGCCATACTTTATCATTAATTTGATATTTAGGGGCATCAGAATGGTGTTTGTCCACATTTAGTTTCATGTGATCTTGAGCTGCAGATAAATTACTCTTTACTTGATCCAATGTTATAGCTATGTGGTTGGTGAATTCCAATGCAGCCAGTGCCTTTGACTGTTGTGATTCAATGCCCATTTAGGGCTCATAAAACCATGTAACTGTGAAAGGGGACTTTCCCATAGCAGTGGCTTTCTTTGTGTTTATGGAGAACTGGGCAATATGTAGCTATGTAATCCATTCATCCTGCTTTTCTGATGTCAATAATCAGAGGAACTGCTGTACTTCATGGTTCATCTGTTCTGTCTGACCATCTGTCTGAGGGTGGAAAGATGTTGATAATTTAGGAGTAATGCTGAGAGATCAGCAGATGTTAGCCATAACTGTGCTGGTGAACTGGGGTCCTCTATTAGAAATGATTGTGGATGGAAGACCATGGTACTTTCAAACATGATTGAGATATAATTTAGCCATATTGAGAGCTGTGGTGGTCTTTGTTCAGGAAATAAGCTCAACTTCCTTAGAGAATCTGTCAACTATCACCAGGATAGAGTCATAGCTGTGGGATAGGGGGAGATCCATGGTGAAATCTGCCAAGATGTGTTCCCAGGGGTGATCAGGAATAGGAAGTGGCTGTAGCAGACTGGCTGGGGCCTGGTTAGTTCCCTTGAACCATTAACAGCAATCACATCAAGTGATATAATTTTTAATGAATGTAGCCAATCCTGGCCACCAATAGCTGCACTGCAGTAGATCTAGTGTCTTGTCTGAGCTGGCGTGTCCAGTGATAGGGGTGTTGTGGTGAAGTCTTATGACTTCTATGTGTAGATTATCATCATCAGGCACGTATAGCCTGTGGAGCATGTCATAAAGGAATCCATCATCCTCCATATTAACCTTCCAACCTTTACATAATGTGCTGATATCTTTTTCAGTAAAACATGTGATTGCATTAGAGATGCAGTTTTTGATTTGGTCCCCTTCATCAGAGAGCAGAATGTGTTGTGCTCTAATCTTCTCCAGGGAGATAACTAATACTCCTTTATTATTGTCCTCAAGGCTGATGGTGTGGTTTTCTTGTCGAAAGAGAGTGTCGGCCTTTCCCATAGAAGCTCCTGGCTTATGTAACCATTTGAAATTAAAACAAGATAAATATTATGCCCAATGTGCTTGTTGCCTGTTCAGATCTTGGTGAGTCATGTAGAATTATAAATTCACATGATCATTCCAGATCTTGAACTTATGGCATGTGCCTTCAAGGTAATGGCATCAGATCTCTAAGGATCTGATCACACTGAGCATTTCTTTGTCTGCAATAGGATAATTTTGTTCTTGCAGAGACATGGAATGAGAGAAATAGGCAATTAGGTGCCATTTGTCATTTTTCTGAATAGATAGCACTGCTTCTATGGTCTTATTGAAAGCATCATATTCTAAGTGAAACTGGGTGTCATCATCAGGGAAGGCAAGGATAGGAGCTGTGGTGAAATGCTGCTTCAACATATCAAATGCCTGCTGTTGTTTCTGCTTCCATTCAAAGGAGTTTTCCTTTTTAGTCAAGTTGTTAAGTTATCTAGCCACTTTTGCATAATCTTTGAGAAACCTTCAATAGAAGTTCACTAGTCCTAAAAAGCTCCTAACTCCTTGGTCATTCTTGGATATGGGCCATTCCAGAATAATCTGAACCTTCGTTTCATTCATTCTTATCCCATCTTTTCCTACCATCAAGCCCAAACACTCTACTTTTGTGGTGTGGCACATGCATTTTTTTAGTTTTATAAATAGGCCATTTTCTTCAAGGCATCATAGTACTTCCATAACTATTTTATTGTGTGCTTTTCAATCATTGGATTTGGTAAATATCATTAGGTCATCAATGTAGATGATGACACAGTTGTCCATATTGGTGAAGATCTCATTCATCATGGCTTGGAATGTTTCTGGAGAATTGCACAGTTCAAAGTATATGATGAAGGGTTCAAATGCTTCTTGGAAGCAAACGAAAGCTGCCTTCCATTCATCACCTTCTTTGATTTGTACGTTATTATATCCCCATTGGAGATCCATTTTTGTGAATAATGTAGCCCCTTTTAGCTTATTGACCAATTGTGAGATTAGGGGTAAAAAATAGTTGTTTTTGACCATGTGCTTGTTTAGATAATGGTAGTCCTGTACCATGCATTTGCAGCCATCTTTATTAGGTACGAAGAACACAGGTGATGTTTGTGGAGATTTGAAGGGTCTAATGTATTCCTTTTTGAGCTGATTGTTGATAAACTCAGAAACTTCCTGTTGTTCTGTGACCGACAGGGGAATGAGACATCCTTTTTTCAGTGTAAATATGTCTTTTAGATCGATGGTGTGGTCCCATGGTTTTTGAATTGGCATCTGCTCAGATTCTTCTTTATGAAATACTTTTAGATACTTATGGAATTCTTTCGGAATGAGTTCTTCCACTGTTTCTATCCTAGAGGAAGGCTTACCTAAAGCCATGTGGATGGCATAGGCTAGGTAGGTATTTTCTTCTTCTTCCTTATCAGCATATCGTAAGAATGATTTCTTGTCCTGCAGGAAAGAGCATGTTTATGGACAGTGCCTCATTTTGACTGTTCCCTTGGTCCAGTCTATAATAGAGTTATGCTTCTTCAACCAGGAGAAGCCCAGGATCATCTGATTTTTTCCAAGATCTGTGATCTCTGCTGTGACATGTTCTCTGTGTCCTTGGTAGTCAATAATTACTTCTGCTGAGTGCATAATGTTTCCTGTGGAATTCTCAGTTCTGTCCACATTGTATATAGGAATAGGGTGGTACAAAGGGGTCAGGGGTAGACAATGCTTCTGAGCCCAAGCATGGTTAATGAATATTATGTTTGCACCGCTATCAAGTAGTGCTTCTGCAGTGATGAAATTCTTCATGTGAGAAGAAGACACTCAAATAGTCATACAGATCTCCTTCTGTAAATTTGTGCTACATACATATGCTTCTTTCAGGATTTTGGTGTTGATATTGATAAGTGAATTAAGCACAGGTGTGAAGCTTCTGCTGAGCTCCACTAAGAGAGACCCACTTGACTATAATGACTCATTGTCCAATCCATTGGGTTCTTCACCAGCCAGTGGCAAAAACCTATTGTCATCAGTCTTATTCTCTTGGAGTTCTCCTTAAAGGTGACTCTACTATTCTCTTCTCTCTTGTCTTTCTCTAGCCAGTAGCAACCTAGCAAAGTTTCACTCTACAAATGAGTCTTTAAGGGCCATTTCATAGCCAGTGATCAACAATAAATCTGGCTCTCCTCCACCACCTGATAGCACTGCTGCAAAGAAGAGAAAATGCTCAGGTGGGTCATAAGACTTATTATCATGAAATTTGCTTATCTCAAGCCTATATACACTTCAGGGCAATCCATTCCAACCAAAGCACTGATACAGGTTGTTACCTTCATTCTCCACCTGTTTTCAGCATCTGAAATGAAGAAGTCCATCAAGAAACATGAATTAAAAAGTGCATCAATTGAGTTTAGGCATGGTGACTCAAACTTGGATGACAGCAAGCCCTAGGACATGCTTAAGGCTCAGATCCTCATGAAGATTAATCAGCTACTTGTTTCAAAGCAGCTCAACTTTGATGACTATGATGTGTCATTTTACAAACTGTGTGTTCTCCCCAAGCCCAAACTTCCACTATCCTCTGAGGAACACTTTAAGACCCTCAGCTCTCAGATCAACAAGCTCTCTACCTCAACTCTGACAGTTAATCTCAATATTTGCCAGAAAGCAAGTGTCAGAATCAATTCTACAGTGGATGACAACAGGAATGTAGATGACTCAGTCCAGGAGACAAAAGAAAACACAGTTAATACTACTAGCAAGTTGGAGAAGAGTGCTAGTAAGGGAAAGAAACATGTAACTAATGATCTTTTCTGATTTACTTGAGTGCATATACTCACTCCTTGATAGTCAGATCCTGCAGAACTAACAGGAAATGTCAAAATCAGTAAGAATATTCAGCTTTTATATGATACCTGGACTTGCACAAAGCCTAATGGTTCCTGTCCATCAATGCACTGTTATATCGCTGCTATCAAAGAGCATTTTGCTCTGAGTCATAAGCATTTCAATTGCTGGACTGCTGTAATGGTATGTCCCTTTCATTTTGCTTTCCATGGTTATAGTATACCATTACACTATAATCTTTGCATTTATAGCTCAAGGGACCTGAATATGCAACCATTCAAAAGCCACCCAATCAACAACTGTTTGATGCCATCAACCAGGATGGCACCATTGAAATGGAAAAGCTTAGCCCTGTTCTTCAGCGCCATCTCAATGCACTCAGTGAATCCAAGAACTCAACACCCCCCAGGCCTGCTCCTGTCTCTTCAGCTCCAGTTATCAATCTGTCCCTTGGCAGTGATCTCTTTGGTATTGCTCATACAATGAACCCTTAGAGCCTGGATGGAAAGCACACCCTCTAGACCAAAACCCAGATTTGGGTTCCAGTTTTTTTTTTTTTTTGCAGGCCAAGGTAAGATGCCAAACAGCAGTGCCAAGATGCCATTTCAGTGTAGCTCAGCACTGTCAGCAGCAATGCGAAGACACATTGCTACCTCCCATTGCCCCCAATGGCTCCCTCACAAAAGTCAAATCAAGACTCTCTTCGTCAAGGAAAAGGAAAAGGAAAACAGAGAGCCACAGATTCCATGGACAATACAGCACCCTCCACTAGTAATGGGAGCCAATCAGCAGTGAAATCTGAGCCTTCTGGCACTTCCCTATCTACACACTGGACTGTTGAAGATGAAGACACCTTCATTGAGCTGGCATTAGAAAAGAAAGCGATGATAGGGAGCAACAGTTCCTTCAGGGGCTCATTTTGGAGTGAAGTGGCTAGCAACTTCCCTAATCCCCATCATGGGAAGCCCAAGACAGCAGACAGCTGCAAGGAAAAATAAAAGTGGGTATGTAATCTACTATTCTATCTGACTATACCACTCAGGATCAGAATTTTCCATAGATGAAGAACATATATGATGTCGTTGACAAGATTGCACATACATTGGGACTACACTACTCTCTGAACAAAGGGACAAAGTACAAGCTGGAATGCCTTCACATGTGGGAAATATTTACAAGTGTACATACTTGTTTTATATCATCTATTGTTGTCTACTAATAATGTGCTTGATTGTTGACAGCAAAACAAGGGTGCACAGCGGTTCAAAAAGAAGGGCTGGATCCACTATGACAAAATGTGTCTACTGCTACCATCAAAGCAGACTGGCAAAGCCAAGTTTACTGTTCAAGTTGAGCAGAGTGCTCCAACCCTGACCATCCCGAGCACTTCACAGCTGTCCATTTCATCCCTGTTGCTTGCTGCTCATCAAAGTGCAAGCACCATCTCACACCCCATCACTCTACAATATCCTGAAGCTGAAATAAATGCGCTTAAATTGGGACTGAATGACTCTATGGCATCAACTGCTACATGGAGGGAATCTAATACAACTTCATACATGTATTCCCCACTGTCCTTGGCTTTTCAGCCACCTTCCATCCCTTCTTTATGTGTTAACTCTACTGTGAGCTCAGTCTGGTCATCATCAAACATCTCTGCTCATGTAGCATCAAAGAAATACAAGGCCGACAATCATGACATATCCATGACAGGACTGGCTTTGGGATCTGTTGTGAGCAGTATATTTAGAGTGTCTTCCAGTCAGAAACAGCAGCACACTTCCACCACATCTCGAGATATCACCTCTCTTCAGGAAGATATCAGCACGCTGTGGTTGTCTTTTCATACCAACGCTTAATTCATGGAATGCATGATTCATTCAAATCCATTAAAAGTAGCTAGTACCTCAAACCTGTTGTCTCAACTGGAAGCCATGGGAGAAAAAAAGAACAGAGCAAGATCACTGCTACTGGACCATGAGTAGGACTTCCTTTCAACAGATGAGATGATTTTTATGCTTGATGTTTTGGGGAAGAACAATGATTACGTTGAGACATACCTTTTGCTTGCAACATCGCAAGCAAGCACAGATGAGCTTCAGCAGCAATGGTTGAAAAAGCAGCTTGCTGAGGCTAGTACAAATACAACCTAGCTATTCTGTGGCATGCGCTGTAGTATTTATTGTCATGTACACTACTGTCTGCTTGTCCTATGATGAATGTATTGATTGTGGCCCCCCCAAAGACACATGGTGATCTTTTCCTGCTTACCCACCATCTCATTGTGTTCTTGCTGTGTAATGTAACCACTCACTGTGTCACCATAATCCACTGTTTCATTAATTGGAATGCCTGTCAATCCCTTCTCCACTGCACCTTGTTCTGCTTCATGGTCTCTCAAATCATTGGGATTGTGTTTCCAGATGATGTTGTGAATGCAACAGAGAGCAGGGGGGATGTGGGCCTGAATATCCATGCTAAATTCAGGGGGTATTACAAGTATTCAAAACCACCACTTGAGTACACCAATAATACACTCAACAACATTGCAAAGTTGGGCATGACATTGATTAAAATACTTGTGAGTATTTGCAGGCCTGTAGAAATGATGAATGGTAAAATGCCACAGCCAAGAATTCCACATACCTCATTTGTGCACAGTCCCATTCAGGTAATGATATTGGAGACTGCAGTATGGGAGAAGTAGTTGAGGACAGATTAGATAACTGGCATCAGCGAGATAGTACTTTCTAGTAGGTATTGTGAAGTTTGTTGTGTGAGCATTATGGTAAATGGAAGTGTCTGGGGTGGACCCTTCCCACCCACTGAGGACATACATGAATTCAAGGTTGAAATTGCAGCAAAAGAGGCAATTCTGTGAATGAAATCCTTTGTGGTTGTAGGTGGCTTCCCTTTCTGCTGCTGAAGGGGTACATGCAATGTGGGTCCAATTGATTGCACTGATTGCATCTTTGAAGAAGGGGTATACCATAGAATCATCTGCAATGCAAGACGGTGTCGGGTCATCTGTGTGGGGTAATTTGACATATTTGTTGTATATTCCAGGTGATGAGAAAGCATCTAGCATCTTGTGAAAATATCTATGAGCAATGGTTAGTACTCTTCAAGCAAGATGAGAAACAGAAAGTGCTTACTTTGATATCATGTCATTTGAATGGTGAAAACACTCCCCAACATGCCTGCACAAGAGGCCAGTTACACAGGTATATAGGAAAATACTGAGTTGCTCCTCCGGCATGACATGTCTGGAGTCAGTGTACCCTTGAGATGATAGCTCACGAATGAGCTGGTGGAAGACATCCTTTCAGACACCAAGCTCATTGTGAATATGATTGGGATGGCCAGCAAGAAGTTCTAGTACCCACATCCAGCCAGTCAATATGGAGGTATGATAAGGAATGGGCTGTGCTTTGAGGCTAGTTGTGGCAACCATGTCAGGGACTAGAAGGATTGATTTCATGAGAATCATGCTCATTTCCTGATTTTGAAGGACTAGAAGGTTTAAGAACTGAGAAGTATTGTCATCATCGTCATCCTGGAAGTTGGAATCATCATGGGATGTGGTGCTTTCCTTGTCAATGTCAAGCATTTGTGGGCATCGTTATTGATGATATATTGTCTCAAGATCTAGTACTAGGAAGACTTGAGGCTCCACTTGAACTTCCAGCTTACACAAGTTGGGTTTTCATGAAAACCTTGCACCACATTCTACTACTGTCCAGACTCTTAGAATCTTGGTCTGGTAAATCAACGAGACAATCCCTCAGCTAAAATCCTTCCATGCCTTCTCCCATTGAATTATGAACCAGGAGATGACATGACTATTAAGAGCTTTTGTGCTCACTTCAATCTTTCTGATAAGGATCTCATCAAGTTTCAAAAACACTCTTTTCCAAAGGCACACAGTCTTTATTTTGTCCGAATTCAAGATTTGAAGGAAATGGGGTTTGAGCATGGTGAAATTGCTGACCTTCGTGATGCCATTGAGGAATGGTGTTCTACTTTGCCAGCATAAACATTTCTTTCTCTTCCTTTTCTTGTTGGTATTCCTATGTTGTCAGGCCACCACAGGTTATTGTCCAAACTCTGTACATTATACTGCAGTGAAACTACAGCTTGTATTGCTATAGTACATCACAAACATGTATAATCACTAAAAATAACCTGCATGAATGAAGTAATCTATCAAGTACTTCTAACATGTCAAAAATGACTCCTGCTAACGAAGTGCATGCTACTCCATTTGTTTCTACTGTGAGAGCAGTAGGTTCCACAAGTGTAATGCAAGTGACAAGAGGAAGGTATGTGCCTAGTGGGAGGTGCTCACTAGATCTGAGGATAAAGGTTGCTAGCTTGAGGAGCAGAGGAGTTTTTATAGAAGCAAAGAGGAGATGCTTGTATAAGAGAGAATATAAGAGCTGAGGAGAGCATAATAGAGTGAGCTCTCCTCTATATAGTGTTCAGGTATTGTTTATACCTGTATGTCTCTACTCTAGGGTAGGTAAAGATAAGAGATAGGAATGAGTTATATTGTATCACAAATGATAAGAGTTCTATCTATAGCCAATAGCAATAATGGTGGTTATCTATAATGTCATATGATAAGTAATATGTAATAGTGTGCTCAGACCTAATGTCTGAAGGTCTGGACCATTAATGTAATCAGGTCTAGAATCTGGATTATGGAATAGAAGAGCAGAAAGTGAATACCCAGATTTCAATACCTTCATCACACATAGCCCTATAGTACTCATTTTCACAGTGGAGCCACTGCTTGATCTTTAAAAATGCCTTCTCAATTGAGTTGAGGTCTGAGGAGTAGGGTGGAAGATACTCAATATAAACACCTGGAATGAGAAATGTAAAAGTTGAGTTACCTCATCTCCATGGTGAATTTTTGCATTGTCCATAACAAGGACACTTAGCAGCCCCAGATATGCCTGCACTTTGGAAGCTGAACAGCATGGTCAGTTCTATCACTCACAGTGTGTGAAAACCTACCACATTGTGCTCCAGAAACTCCAGAAACTTCTCATACATCATTGAACCCTCAACAACAGTCCCCAAGATGATTCCTTTGAGTGTGAGAAGTACACATGTAGAAGTTCATTAGCTATGAACAAAGACCTTTTTTTTTAGCACAACTCCCATGCTTGGAGCATCCATAACATCAGGAGAGTGATAGCTCATCCTTGGAAGTCTCATCTATGAACCCAAGTTGCATAGGATCATACCTGAGCTAAGGAAGTCTGAGAGAGAGGAGCAGTTGCTCGATACTCAGTCAGTGCCTAAAATGGACAGAAACGACTGAGGTGCTTGTAAGTGAGGTGCAAGTATGTATATGCTGTGGATAAGGTATACTTGTATTATATTACCTACAATATTGTTGTGATGAACCTAAAAGAACTTTATAAGGTTTAAGCGAATAATAATTGTAGTGCTTCTGGTGCTTCCACACTTTCAAGAAATCTGGAAGTGGTTCTGAGGTTCTGAGAGCATGGGAATATTCCAGAAGTGGTTCCGGAGGTTGCAAGGTCAGAAGGCACAGGAAAGTTCCAGAAGGGGTTTTGGAATAGAGGTTCTGAGACCAGAACACAGAACAGTCAGAACTGCCATTATTTGTCATAAGCCCACTCAAATGAAAGAGAAAATGAAAAGAAACTGATAGATGACTTACTGTGCCATCCTAGCAATGAATGCTGCTTGTAATTTATTATTCCTTTCAATTGCAATATGTTGGAGTTTCTTCTGACTCATGCCCATTTGTTCCAGTTCATTGTGAATGACCATGTAGTGGATGGAAATAAAGTGATTTGTGCAAAGAAGTTATAGGAGTTCATCAAGAAAGTAGTCAGGCTTTTGACAGACAAGCTAAAGGAGATATTCAATATCTTCATGGTTGAGCTGATGTGGGCATCCTTAAAGATTGTTGTCTTGTGGATTTATCACATCACCAGTCTCATTCTGTAGCTTCAATACACAGTAGAATGTGCATTTGGAGAAGCTGCATACATTGAGAATATTAGGGAGAGAGAGGAGATTTTATTCATAGAGTCAAATTGCATTGACTTTGATGTCACACAAGACCTCGCAGTACACCATATGGTTGATGATAAGGTTATCTATCATAGTTGTACAGAGTCTATGTATCTGTAATTGACAATTTTTTCACATGCTAGTGCCATTCTTTATGCAAACCACTGTAAACCTTATAAGGTTCTTTCAGGTTCATCATGGCAATATTGTAGGTGACATAATATGAGCATATCTCTACCTATAGTATATATATACTTGCACCTCACTTACAAGCAACTCAGTCATTTCTGCCCATTTTAGGCACCAGCTGAGGTGAGTTACTTTACTTAGTTTCTATTTCTAACTAATGTACTATAGTATTGAGCAACCACTCCTCTCTCTCAGACTTTGTTAAGATTACAACAGCAAGTCATTGCAACATGGGGGAGCAGCATGCAATACAACTCTGACCAGTAGAACAAAGTGTTGCAAGACAGATACAATAGTTAGATTTGCAATGGGAGGTTCCCTATAATTACAGTCTTTTCATGCAATGAAACTCTGATATAGCCTATAGCCTTCTGAGGGCCTTATCATGTTTATCAATCCATACAACAGTTCTCTGAAATAGGCCCTCTCTTAATCTTGGGCCATCCTATAGATTCTCTGACAATGGGCCCACTCAATTACCTGGGCCTTCCTTACCTCAGCCATGCTTGGGCCCCCTCCATTATTTTGGTCAATCTATGGATTCTCTAGATCTGGGCCCACTTGATTACCTGGACCCTCCTTGCCTCAGCCATACTTGGGCCCTTCCCATCATTTCAGTCATTCTATAGATTCTCTAACACTAGGCCCACTCAAATACATTGGTCATCCTTGCCTTTGTCATACTTGGGCCCTTTCAATCCTTTCGGTCATTAAATTCTCTGCCTCTGGGTCCACTCAATCACATTGCTTGTCTTTATCTTGGTCATACCTTGGTTCTCTTGATAATTTCAGAGACACTATCTTCATATGTCTAAAGGGCCCTATCCTTAAGTCATTCTATCTTTACCCTTGTCTTATAGGGCCCTTGTGAAATCTTTGGCACATACAAGCCTTGATCTTCTCAGGCCCTATCATTTGTTTCAGTCCCTCATACTAGGACCATGCCCATTGATCTGGGTCTATCTATCTGGTAAATACAGGGCCAACTCAATAACTTCATACATTTAAGCCTTGATCTAATCAGGGCCAAGGTGATAAGTTTGGTTGTCTCTTAGGTCTTGTCCACTTTGCACAACAGCAACTTTGGCTAGCTTGTATCTATATTTATATTGTCAGGCTCCGGAGGCTGTACCCATGTAATAACCAATCAACCAGCTGATAAGATGATGGGATTGATAGTATTCATATCTCTCAACTCTCTCTCCTCATCCCCATGGATCTCAAGGCCCAGATAGTCCTTCAGAGTGAACTTAAACATTGGCAGCGACTTTTCATGCTGCTAACAATCATAATCACCCATGTTATCTACTACTATGAATTACTGTTTCTGCCAGCAAGAAGGGAGAGAATTCCCTATCATACATCAATTCTGACTGGTGAAGGATGGATGCTGGAATTGCTTAATGGCCATCCTAATCAAATCAAGACATCACTTGGTGTCTCTTATGACGTCTTTGATGAACTTATTCAGGTGTTGGTAGAGAATGGCTTCAAGAAATCATGTCAAGGGCTTTCAGTTGAAGAACAGCTTGGTATATTTCTTCATACCTGTGTAACAGGTCTGAGTACATGTCACGTTGGTGAAAGGTTTCAACACTCACCAACAACAATTTCGAAGTAAACAAAGTCAGTCTTACTAATGTATAAGCAGACCACTGAATAGTTAGCAGGTATTTTTGGAAAATGGTCAAGTTTTTCTCATTGGATCCATTCTACTTGTCAAATGTGCAACTGCCAACTGCTGATACACTGGTTGCAACCAAGATTCTGGACAATCACCACTTCCGATACTTTTCAGACTGTGTTGGAGTAGTTGATGGGACACACATCCATACATTTGTACCAGCTGAGGAACATGCAAATATGTGGAACCAAAAAGGGGCAATATCACAGAACTGTTTGTTTGTCTGTGATTTCAACCTTCTGTTCACATATGCCATGACAGGATGGGGCAACAGCTGATGCTACCATGTGGTACAATGCACATACCAACAATCTGTATATACCTGAAGGAAAGTACCTCTTTGCTGATGCAGGATTTGGAGGATCAGATGCACTCCTAGTTCCATACTGTGGAGTCTGTTACCATCTGAAAGAGTGGCATCAAATGAATCTAAGGTAAATTTGAAAAAAAAGACTACTCTAGCAATGCAGCACTCATCAAGCATTTACTAGCCCACAGAATGTGAAAGAGCTTTTCAATCTACGTCATGCAGGTCTTTGGAATGTCATTGAGCACATTTTTGGGGTCATGAAGCGACAATGGAGGATCCTTCTTCTTGCACCTGAATACTGCATGGATGTGCAAGCATGTATTCCAGTGGCACTTTGTGCCATTCACAACTTTATTCAATGCTTAGACCCTGAAACGTTCTTTACCCCAGAATTCCAAGTGGAGTGCTTGGAACAGATGAATGCCAGTGATGGTGATGAGGACAAGACTGATCTTGGGTTTCTCGCAGATGGTCCAGTTGGTGTGACAGAGAGACAAAGGGCAGAGGAACGATGTGATCATATTGTGGAAACAATGTGGCAAGACTATTCAACATACCTTGTACAATATCAGTTACACTAGAAGTCTGACAAATTGATTGACATATCATTTCAATGATGATGCTCAACTGATCCACCAGAATCCATGCTCTGCCTCTGCATTTCAACATCCTTTTTGACTTGGATTTCCACAAGCATATTTGTGATCCACAGCTCTTATGTGTCTTTTTTCATTTTGATGAAAAACTTGACACAGAGCATATGTTCTGCCTTGCTCATATAGTCAGCAAGAGCATTGACCTGGGATGGATTGAGATCAAAAGACCCAAGGGCATCAGTGGCTTGCTCGACATAGTTGTCATTGCCATTGTTGACTGATGGCTGTGGCTGCAAGAGTCCTAGTGATGCAAGGGTAACAGGTTGGAGGGCAGCAGGGTTGACATTGTTGAGGAATGAATTTAATCGCCATAACATAGTGTCCTTCTCAGCTTGTGTTTGTGCAGCAACAGATGACAGGCAGGACCATTTCTTTGAACCCTCTGATATGTTATTCGAGCCAGAAGTACCCTTTCATTTCTGGCTAATGCTTGTCATTGCAGTTGAGACCTTTGAAACAGTAGATTGGAGTGGATGGGAGAGGTAGGCAGATGGTGTGCTAGCAGAGGTAGCATTGGGGTAGGAAAAACTGGTACTGGGCAATGGAATGGATGGGACCACAGCACTGGTAGTGGAATTGTCAACAGCCATTGCATCATCAGCAAGAGTCTTTGATGACCTGGCCACCACCACAGCACTGGTAGTATCCTTCTGACAACATTTGCACTGGGGGTTGAGGACATGTGACTGCTTTGGAGATGAGAACATGAGGGGCAACAAATCATTCCAGTATGGCCATGGATTATCCTTGTACTTCACTGCATCTGGGTGTGACTGAAAAAAAAAGTTTAAAAAAAGTAAAATGACATCTGTGCACACATAACCTTGCAATATAAAGCCCATGCTTGCTCAGTTGCTTCATTGACAATGGCCCCTTTCTTGTCAGTGTAGGCAAAACCAGATGCAGGCTCCTTCAAGTGGGCAATCACATTATGCTCTGACTTGAGCTTTGCCAGTTGGAATCAAGTTAGTCTTTGTGAGTGCCATTCAAGATACTGGAAGTATATACATTTTTGTACTTCATACAACAGGACTTGCCTGTCTTTGGCACTTTCTGATTGTGAAACCACTGATTCAGTTCTGCTGCAATTTTGTTGTATGTTTCTTCCTTGAATCCATTGTCACCTGCTGATCCATGATGGAGTACAAGAAGGTTGACAAGTTCATCAGTTTCCTTGGTAGTCCATGTAGTTCAGGGGGTAGAACAATGGCCTGATGTGGCTTTTCCTTTTCCTTTGCCACCAGGCTGCTGGGCTGCTGGATTGACAATGCCTGGCATCATCAAATGGTGGATTGAGTTGACCTCTCCAAGGAAGAGGAAGTTGAATGGCTTCCTGTGGAGAAGTATTGGGGGATGTTGAGGTATGCTGTGCTGACATTCTCGTGCACATCATGTGCACCTCACATGTGTGCAGGCACTGGTGAATCTCAGAGGCACATCATATGACTAGCTAGATAAGGAAATTGATACAGAGCTTGGTCAAGCTAGCAGTCAGCCTAAGTCACTGTTATGCAAAGTGAACAAGACCTTAGATCATGTAGTCAGGGCCATATCAATTCACTGGGACAGATAAGCCTAGGATCCTATTAGGACCTTTCCAAGTTTGTTGATCAATTCACTACTATGTTTCAAGGCCCTACCAACATATCAGTCTATCAACCAGCCAGGTTGTTAGCCAATTCAGCCAATTCAATCTATTAGGCCATCAGCTGATCAGTTAGTCATTTCTGTCAGTCATATTAGTTGGTCAGTTGGTCAGTCAGTCAGATTTGTCAATGTTGTTAGTTTATCAGCTAGGTAGTTGGTTAGTCAACTAGTCCATTCAATATATCATTTTGTCAGCTGGTCAGTAAATCAGTTCAGTCAATCAGGTCAATTTATCAGTGATCAGTCCATTCAGGCCTGTCAGTCTTGTCATTGATCTCAATCACTCAGAAAAAATGTAGGTTTGCTGATGCAGGTTGTTGACCAGTTATTGCCAGAAGGCACATGGGCTGAAGTTGGTACTTCTTTGCTCAGCTTCTGAGGAGTGAGAGTTAGTCTCCACTGATACAGAATAGTATACCTGGGAAACTCTCAGAGCCATTTGTAAATGACCATTTGAATTTTGTTCTGCAGATCACTTACTATACTCACCTGAATAAATTGTACTTTTGAATAGTAACTACTCTTTTGTACTGCCCATCAACACTCCAATGCTGCCAGTGGAGATGGGCCCTGGATATTCTCATGTTGAGTCTTGATGGACATTCATTGACACCAAACACCATGTCAGATCAGACTGTTTACTGTGGATAGTAGAAAGGCTGAATTTCAGCATATAATTCACTGAACCACCAGATTCAGTGACTTTTTCCACTCAAAATGCATGCTGTTAATTTTAGTGACTCACTGAATGCCTAGTTTGCACAGATTCAGTGAAAATTTCCATTGAAAATTTCAATGGTCTGTTCACTCTCATCAGCCATCCAGTGCCCCCTTTTGGCACATTTGGACAAGTATTGAGTGAATCCAAATACTTAATTGAACTGATTTTCAGCAGGTAACTTGAGTGGAATTCAGCTCTGTGTACACTAAATACTAGTTACTGAACCCATAAAACCAATGAGGTAATGAACTGAAAACATTAGTCAGGTGAGGGATGTGAGGGCAAGGTGTGAGGGCAAGGGCAACCACAAGTGGGCAAGCTGAATTTTTATTTCATTTTTATTTATTATTAAGCAAGTGGGACTTTGGCACGACAACACAGTGACAGCACAAGTGAGGGAGGGGAATGACAACTGTGACTGTGATGAAGAGTGAGGTGGGTATGGGTATGGGATGTGATGAGGGTCTATATGATGAAGGCAGCGAGGAGTGTGCTGGGCCAGAAGGTGTGAGAGTGCATGCAAACATTGCAAGCTAGACATGGGAGAACAAGTATTATTAAACAAATTAAGTAAATACATAAATGGCTTTGTAGTCTAGCAGTTCAGTGTGGCTGGACTCATGAGTTTGATTCCTGCTGGGTGTTGTTACTTCTGAATAATGGAGGTAACTGGTACAGGACATACCCTAACTATGTACACCACCTCCACGACCCATCTCTGGGTACTGCTTCATAGTTCTCTTATTGTACATTTTAATCTGGTAATCAGATATTTCGCCACTGATTTTTGACTGAAAATGAGTTCCTAAGTCTTTTAATTTCAGTGGAAAAATACCATGAAATTCAGAGTGCATTGATGCCAGTTCAGTGGATTTTTTTCCAGTGATTTTCACATCAGTATCCTTTGATCCCCCGGTCAATATAGTGATGGACAGGTCAGGTTTGGTCTGGTTCAACCAAGATTTTCCTGAACGCTGAACCAAGTGGTAGGTTCAGTTCAGCCTGATCTGTGAACGCTGAACTGAACGTGTGGTGAACGTGACCAAGCGTTCAATTTGCATTTGAAAGCGTTCAAACGCGTTCATGCCACAGACAACTCAATACATGTAATGTGCACTACTAGTCAGACGTTCCATCAAAATCATCCTCCTTCAAGTTGGCTGTGAATCCCTTGATAGAGCTGCCTTGGAGGCATGGATGGCTGCCTTGGATACTGCAGCTATGTGTTCATTACAGGAACCACCCTTCAATAGTTGGAGAGCTTCGAACATGTTTGAACTGAGCTGATTTCAACGGGAAGTTCCAGTGAGCCCACCAGATGAGAATGCCCGCTCTGAGGGAGTTGTAGAGCCTTGGATAGCAAGATAGTTGCGTGCCATCCAGGCAAGAGTCAGATACTGAACTGCATGGTGCTAATGAATAATCAGCTATATTGGTATGCGGCCCAGTGTAAAAGAACAATCAACTTACCCCCCCACCAACGACTGATATCATTGACATTCTCCTCTAATGGGCTTGAGAGGTACAAAGTCAACTCGGCACGTGGATTAGTGGCACCAGATGCAAGCTTCTCAGCTCGAATAGCTTGCTGCATCCACAAATATCCATACTGGATCGAACCTGAGCCAGTGCGAGCAACTAAATTCAACTAGATTACTTGAGAAGGTGACAATTGGTATGAGCGACCGACCTTGTTTGGGCTGTGATTTATGATCGGTGGCTTCTCCTACGAGCAGATGTGAGACGATGTGGCAGCATTGTCGGTATCGGGTAAGCGGAGAGAAGGCTTGGAAATGCAATGGGCTTGACGACGACCTGCAGTCTTGACAGCGGGAAGTGGTATCCGGAGTTTGATGCCAGTGGACCCAAATGGGAAGGTTGAAGGCCAAGGCCCAGGGAGCAGTATCTCGTCATTGACGTCGTGGAAGAACTTGATTTTGGAAGCATCTAACAACTGGCCATCAGGGCCAACAGCATACTGGTCATCAGCTGCTGCCATCAGGGAGGGGGTATGAATAGCCCAGAAAATGAGGGCATCACCTTTAAATACGAGCACCAGAATGTGCCATTGCTACCAAGGGCAGAGGACACAGAGAGCAACAACCTGCAGGTTCGTTGAATGATTAGCAGTAGGCTCCATCTGTGTACCATCTGCCGCGACGCATGGAACTGGTTTGGCAAAACAGGACAAATTGCCTATGAGAAAGGCATATTTCCATGTTGATTGTTGATTGAAGAATCATAGCTGGTAGCGGCACTGGAACCTGTCGCAGGTGGCTTCTGCAGTGGATCGTCTTTAGAAAATCCAATCTGCAGGCCCACTTGAACATTAGCTAAGCAATTGCGTTCGAACATGTTCTGAATGCTATCTACACGTTCAACTACCACTGAACCTAAACGCAACCGTGCGTTCGTTTCAGCACTGAAGAGCAAACGCTGAACTGGACATTCATTCGGTTCCCAAAAAGTCCAGTTCGAACCAAAGTTCAGAACCGGACGCGTCCAACGCTAGGTCAATACGCACTGAATTTGCCACCGAAATTCACAGATTTTACTTCCTGCAGCATGTTCTGGTCACGCCCTGTGACACTGTTGTATCCAGTGAAATAGAATTTGTTGGCTTTCAATTTAGCCTGTCAAAGTCAAAATGATCTCAACCCAGCCAGTCATGAATATTTGAATCATCATGGTCACACTCGAGAGCGTCGAGACTCGACACCGACTCAGTTGAAGACGGTCCTCGTTCCCTGTAGAACCTGTTTCAAATTTGAACGCAGTGTTTCTATCACCCCCAAGAAGTTGGAGGACGTTCAAAGCAAAGTCTCCACCTCCTCAGCATTCTGCCTCAGCTCCCCCTCTCACGGTCCTGCCAGTCTCCTCAGAGGAGTTGTTTAGCACCCCATCAATACCAGATGTACCCAGGCACATTTTTTCCTTGTCTATGCCCACAGACAGGTGTGAGCTCTCTCGCCCACCTCCCCCACTTTGTGAGTGCATGCACTACTGTCAAGTAATGAATGTGCTTGACACTGTCATGGCAGTTCGTCCGACTACGTTTTGGCGAAAGACAAAGTGGTCAGGTGTGGCAGGCGCCTCGTACTCCCAGTCCTCACATCTTATTCGTTGGTCCACCTCATCGCCGCTGGTCTGTCGTTGGGAAAACCTGAAGCGGACCTATCTGCTCTTGGTGTGGAGTCGCGAGTATGATTCATGGTGCTCGTTTCCAACCACAATCTACGATAGCGAACCTTCCTGTTCAGCATCCCCGATGGTCATGCCCCGGACTCCAAAATCACTGAGCGATGTCAGCCCATTGCAGATAAGCGTGTCACCGTCACTACCAAACCCCACTCCTGGAGACTGTAGGGCAGTAGCCTAGTGCTATTTACATTCTGTTTGTCAACTACTATGAGTATGTCATTCAAGTTATATTAGAGCTGCAGGAACATTCGTGGGTTCCTCTTCTCCTCCTTGTCGCAGAACCAAATGAAGACTTCCAGGCAATTATGGTATTTGCCATGTTCTCGTTGGTCTTTTTTTGCCCAACCTGCGAATGCGCTGCAACTAGACAGCGATTCTGTCACCCTGAAGTCCCGCCTCATCCTATCCCTCAGTTGCGGGTTCTGCCAGATGCAGAATACAGCCCTGAAAATGAATGATCCAAAGGTGCAGCCCCTCCCATATGGAATTCCAGCGTGACACGATGGGGCCTCGCCATTCCTGTTCCTGTCCTGTGGCAAGCCACATGAAAAACAATAAGTGAAACGTTCAAACACAAATTCTCGTTTGAACGCATCATACTCTCCCCCGCCGTCAGTGAAGTAGGGACAATCAGGGAAGTGGTCTGGCACGATCTCTGCCTTTGTTATGAAATGGTAAGCGCATTTGCCTCTCAACGCCGGCATATATCTGTCTAGATCCTTGGTGCGGCTCAATCGGGCTCCCTTTGCTGCGAGCGAACCAGCGGCTCTAAAGCTTGGCCCACTCAAGTTTGGCAGAGACGCACTGTGGGGAGGTTCTCCCTGAGCTTGCGAAGAAGAGTCCTCAAGGGCAAGGTGCTCTTGTTGGGATAGTATCTGTGGATGGAGCGACGAGTGCGGTTCATCAGCTCACGCAGCACGCGGGTAGCTGGGACTGAAACATTACCTTGGTCGTCGTGCAATTTGTCAACTTATTGCCATTCTTCAGATTGAGGTCGCCCTCGAGCATATGTGTCACCAGCAGCTTCTTGTTGGTTGGCTCCGTTAAAATGTGGAAGCTACTGCTGGGCAACGAACTGGATTGGTTGTGTTGTGGATGCGGATGCGGATACGCCTACAAATTTCAAGGTTGGTGATAGTCAGGGGCTTGGACTCACTGGCAGTCTTACCTGATGACCTACGCGTGAGGGCTCTGCAGGGTTATTGATTCGTAGCTTGTGGTTAGGTCTATGTGGATTCTGGACAGCTTTCATCGCAAACTGGTGCATTGGGTTGTTTGGCTCGCAGATGTCACATGGGAGTTGTCCAGCTATCTCTGCGCATGTCTTGAGAAAATCCTCGCCATCAAGGTGAGTGATCAACTGATAGACCTTGCACACCCTTTTGTGCATGATCTCGCTGAGTTCCTTTGGCAACTGGTCATCTCGTGAGGGTTTTGCAGAGGAGACGGCCGAATCTCGAGTTACAAAGAAGGCATGGGATGGCGTACCGTCCCGTCCTGCACGACCGAGCATCTGTGCAGTGGTGAGCAGGTCCAAGGCGGGTTCATAAATGACCACGAATCGAACGTTGGGTCGATCAACTCCCACACCAAAGGCGGAGGTGCATACCATGACCTTGGTCTCGCCTCTGTCCCAACGGTCTAGGTTGTAGTCCTTTGTGTTGCCCTGCAATGGTAAGGTGCTGTGGTACACAGCACAATTCCAGCTATTTGCCAAACGTTCCGCTTGGGGACGCGAGTAGGTGTAGACAAGCATGCGCTCGTTTTCTGTGAGTCGCCTTTCCAGGCCATCAACAAGCTGGAAAAGACTATAATCAGGTGAGAGTGGTGCGATATTTATCGTGTGAAGGCCAATCTCAGGGCGATTGGTGAGGGAGCGAACCATTGCTGTGTCATGGATGCGCATACTATACTTTTTAAGGAGTTTCTTCTGTAATCTGGGAGGAATGGTGGCAGAAAGGAGAAATATGGGGATGTTCAGCGTTGTTGCCCACTCTGTGAACTTTCGCCATGCAGTCTGACGGTCCTTCGGGCAGGTTAGGATATCGTGGCATTCATCGACGAAGAGGTGCGTGAATTTAGGGCGGTCAGTACTGGAGAGAAAGCTGGAGGTAAAGGGTATGAGCACGGCAGTGAAATGACAACGATGGGTCACTGGAGGCACTCACATGTCGAGTCTTTCGCTGCCTATGTGTTCAACTTGGAGGAACAAGATTTGGACTTCTGGGGGAATGTGTTTGGAATGGGTATAATTGAAGGCACAAATGTTTGCTTCCTGGGCCTTCCTGCATTGTTCTTCCAGCAGAACCCTGTAAGGACAGACAACAAGGAATCTCACGTCGGCCTTCAACAAGGGCGGAACCATCCAGAGCATACTTTTCCCACCGCCGGTGCGTATTGTGATGATGGCGTCAGTTTGCGCTCCCAGGACCAAATGGATACCGAGCATTTGAGCCCTACTCTTTTCGCGGGTTCCAGAAACGCCAGTAATGTGCTGCATGGCGCCTCGAATGTTGGAGCATAGGGTTCTTTCACTCTCGGGATTGGTATTGAAAATATTCCTGGTGGACAAAGGCTCTTCAAGTTGGGCGACGAATGAAGAGCTGGGTTTGTCTAGGTCCATTTCTATGTCACTGTCACTGTCTGCGTCCGCATCTATACCCATGCCTGTGTCTGTGTCTGTGTCTGAAGGTGTGTCATCGCCCAAACCCGGCCCCCTCGAGTTGGCCATGGACATGTGTGGGTACGACACTGTGAAGCCGTCTACAGAATCTGGCCCCGAGTACCCATGATGGACGACGTTCGGAGGCCGTGAAAATTGAGGCCGCTTGCTCTCGTCTTGCGTCCTGCTTCCCCTAGGGCGTCGCAACCTCTTAAAGGGCCTAGTGGGCTCTTGTACTACAACCTCATCTCTTCCTCTTTTACCGGCAAGATATAAAGCCTCTGAGCCTGATTCCGGGATAGCTGCACTAAGCAATGAGCGCATATCACCAAGCTGCGATGGGATGGTTTGGAAGGGATATACAGCTCTCGATGGACCTTCTGTCGCAGCAGAGTCTGTCGAGCCTCGGGTAACTTGGCTAGCCCTGTTGCACTTCCATGTCTCCTGTTCAAACGGATTGTCTAGTGACGAAGAAGGGGGCACCTCGTTCCGTTCTTTCGGTATAGACCGTTCCTGCTCCTCGTCCAGGGAAAGATCCGCCATCGTGATGGTTCGCGTGGGCATGGAACACGATGAGGGTGGCCTTGCTCCTGGGAGAAGTTGTGGTTCTGTAGCAGTGATCAATTTCTTCAGTAGATCGACCGTCAACCCCATTGATTCCAACTTGTGCATTACTGCCTCAGCAACCGCTGTGGAGGTAGTTTGGTTTAACTCAGCCGCCAGCTCCATCTTGTTGATAGTTTGCATTTCTTTGCAAGTTTTTCGAACGAGACGAACGGGATCCGGGGGAGGATGCGGCCCTAGGCCTAGGAGACTGGACCATTCCTCAGAAAGCCAACGCTGCTGGCAGAGTGTATTGTTAGAAAGTCGAGGCAATGCTCCGTGAACATTCGCATAATGGGTTACATCTATTTCGGTCGTGTGGTCGGCAGCCTCCGCGAGGACATCGTCGGTGCTTGGGAATGCTTCATTTGCAGAGATGAATTCGCGGCCCAAAGTTATCATTCCTTGTCGGAAATCGCTTGCGCCCCATGCGCACCCAAAGAATTTTTCGTTTCTCTTCCTCAAGATCTCGTAGAAGTTATCCTGCGTGATCCTTGTGCCCCTTTTAACACAAAGATAACTACAAAGAGGCAGAGAGTCAGCGTCATCAGGTAGAACAGTGTCCAAAACACCATAGTACGTACGTCCTATACAGCCAACGGGCTTCTTGCCCATATACAATTCCTGCGAGGATCGCCTGGGCTTCTCGGAATCCACTGCCGAGGAGGACGAGGAGGATTTCTTGGAGAGGTGCGGACAGAAAAGCCGGAATGCAGGCGTCCACCCCCTTCATATTGGTGGACTTGCTGTACCTAGTGATCCATATTCCCTCCGTGCCCTGGAAGACAAGATTTCTTGGTCTGTCTGCATTGCGAAACTGATGATGCAGAAATTGTGTGACCCTTGTTGAAAGGTGCAGGCAGACGTAAAGAATATGCATGACATGCATCCAGACTTCATCTGCACGATCCAAAAACGAACGAATAGCGCCCATGTCCCATGCCCATTCTTGTGGCCTGACAAACGTACCCAGCCTGAACCTTTCCACTGTTGCAAGGAAGAACGAGTATCTCGCTTCCATGTATGGCGACTCCTCCAGGAAGCAGTAGCCCCTCTTGACATTTTCTATGTTGTCCTTGACATGAGATGTTCGCGATGGCGCTGGCCAGGCCGTTTCCCCACTGAGCAGAATGAAAGAATCTTTGATCTGCTTTATCAACTCCTGTATCCCTCCCCTAAGAGCGTCCAAATACAATGTCTCGGTTTTGATTTTGATCCACTTGAACTCTGGGTCTACGAACACCTTTGGATCTTTTGTTTGTGAGAGTGCGAGTGTTGTGGCGAATTGCTGAAGTTCAGATATCATATTGAATGTCGACAGTCTATCCAACCGGAGCGCAAGCGAATGATAATGGCCAACTCGCCTGAATAAGCAGGCATGCATGAGGAACAGGATCGCAAAATGAAGTAAAAGGGGAACAGGAACATCTTCAACTCACTCGATTATGCCTTCCCGTGGCCTCTCTCCGTTCCTGAAAACCAGGGCCTCGTGAAGCGTGGTAAGCCGGCAAAAATACTTCAGCTTCGCCAACACGGGCGTCAGGGTGCTCGCCTGCATGAAGGTACCATCATCACCCAAGGCCAATAGCCAGACGAAGCGTTCTATTGGATCCGCCCATCGTGGCAGCGTCTCGGGACCGGGATTGATGAGGCTCCAACAGAATGCTTGATATGCATGTTGCACCAACGTTGGCTGAAATGCCTCCGTTCGTTGCACTCCTGCTTTTAAACATTCGATGAGCGAGTCGAGCTGCACTGCCTGATGCTCAGTGTATTCGAAATTTAGCTTGCAGGGATGACCCTGTCTCGCCCGTATCATCGCCCTAACCATCTGCACAAAGAGTCTGGTATAATTGTTGTCGTCATCCGACAACATCTTGAAGTACCATTTGGACCTGGTTTGCAAATCAGCACCTTGTCTGTATTACTGACCCCTCTGTGAAACCAGACTTACTGCGGTGCGGTGAAATCTGGACCGTTCAGTAACACCTTCCTCAGCAGAAATGGGTTTGCTGAATGCTCGAGTTCCTTTTGCGTTGTTTTGTGGTGACTCAGCACGGTGCTCTGCAAAACTTCAAAGATCCGTTCCTGCTCATCCGCTGTGTGCTTCCCTTTCAAAGCACGTGCAGCACGACGCTGATCCACATTCTCCCGGATCTCCGGCATAAATTCATCCCAGTGTGTAATGTTCAACAATGGGGGGCGATCTCGTGAACCATCCATAGCCACGACTTCGTCGAAACCTGCTTCCTGTAGGAACACTGCACGCAAATAATCACGTGTGTCAATGTCTGACAAGGCGGTCAGCTCCGAGTCGACCTCGAAGTAAATATGGCCAATGCCCAGGAACAGCGCTTGCACCTTCGACGCTCGATACTTTGTCGTGGCCACAGTGCCTCCCTCGTGTTTCTCCCTCCCGTGTCTAATCATTGTTTGTAGGTCGCGAACGCTATATCTGCAGTTGCCAACCGCAGCGCACGACAGACCTACATCTGGCGGTGCAATGCCTTCGACTGGTGGACCCCCTGCCTTTGGCAAAGGGACTTCATGTGGGTTCTCATACACCCTATTCTGCACGCATAAATTCTTCAGCTCCTTTTTGCATGCCTCTGGGACGTCGGTACCGTGCTGGTTTTTCAGATGCCCCAGCACCATCCTTGATGACAGCGCCACTTTACATCTGCGACATATCAACACCTGGAGTTTGGTGTGCAGCCAAAGCCCAAGGTCATCCAATGCTGGCGAAGTTTCTAGATATCTCCTTCCAGGCACCAGAGCCACACCAGGGTGTCCACTGCCTTCTTCATTATCCCCTAGGTGATCTGTCAGCACTGAGCAGTGACGAAGTTTAAACTATGCATTCTCGACAGCTCACCTGCGACTGTCTCTCCCTCTGTGAAAGCCCCTTGGCCAGCATCCCCATCAGGGGTGTGAACTGTACCTGCATAATGATGCGTTAAACATACAATCCATTTTACTGAAAACAGCCATTGCTCACAACTTGCTGGTGTGGCTGGACCAAACCATGGCGGACCCACCATTCCCTGCCCATACGACAAGCCCTGGGTTTCAGGTGCTAACAATCAATGAATCCAACCTTAGATAAATATAAAAAATAAAGATATTCACCCTCACACCGATCGCTGGAAACGCCGCCCGCAACATTGGAAGATGCTGGTTCATTGTGAGGTGATGTGAAAGGTCGATCAAACACAAACCCTTTCCCTCCAACATTAGAACCATCAAGAAAACCCTTACAGGGGTAGACGTACCTTGTGCTCTTGTCTCGCCAGGCGGGGTGGCTTCCATTGTAGCAGGCAAGCCCTCCATAGCCAACGAGGACGAGGTGGATGGGTTTGGTACACAAGCAGTACCATTCGTCGAAAACTTTAGTCCATGCTGCTTTCGAAGGTGACGTTGGAGACCATCCCTGTTACGGTATGGCTGGGGGCAGTTGCCAAGAGGGCAGGCATACCCATTTTCGTCGGGCACCACGACATACTCCTTGCTGTAAGAACTGAACGAGAGAGTGCTATGCCTGGCAGAACGATGGTGACGCAGACTGTAAGCAGACCCGAACCCTAAGCCACAAGCATGGCATTCATGTGACACAGCATCAGGCGAGTGGTTGGGCACAGTGTTAGACATAGAGAGGGGAGGGTGAGGCATTCGGGAGAGCGTAGGGAATCCACTTTGCCATTTATATGAATGCGGCAAACATATCACTTTCGCGAGGTTCTCACGTACTATCAGACTAGTCACTTTCACGAGGTTCTCACGTACTATCAGACTAGTTGTCCCGACGCTCGGCCGCTTGCACTGAGGAAAAAGATTGAGCAACATGCAGATTATAACTGCATTTCCTCACTTACTATCCGAAGTTTGATCACTCGACAGTCGCAAGCGTCAAGTTCATCTTCCCGACCATCAACACTGAGAGTTGAGTTGGCAGTGTTGGTCGTACCGGTGCAAATGGCAGTGGTCGTCCCAATGCTGGACATTCATTATGGCAGTGCCTGCCATCGCCGTCCTTTGCACTCAGATAAAAGCAACCAAGGGACTCGCATTGAAGAGTGAGGAGCCAGTAGGAAGGTGTACTAGAGATATCAACATAGTCAATTGAACCCGTGTACAAGCTACTGTTCGTATATCCTGGACACTACCCATCAGACATCGCTCGTACAGAAAACTATCACAAGAAAAGACGCACCTAGCATGATTTTGCCTCTGGGTTCCAACACATTTGGGTTTGAGGCATTCGAATATCTGTGCCAGTGTTAGTCAACCGGCTCGACGCGTCCCTCGAAGTGCGCTTCGTACCTTGGAAGTTGGATTGCAAACAATGCTGAATCCATCGCTCCACCACTTGCAAGTGTTTGCCAGAACAGCATCTGCCCCAAACCTGCAAATGAGGAGGTTCGCCGTCACCTCGCCACCATGCCTGTGTATTAGCAATCCAATAAGACCCGTCATAACGAGAGCGCAACAGCATGGCAACGTACCGAAATCTTGGTTTGAGACTGAGAAACTGGCCATCTCAATAACATCTTGACTAATGGAGTCAACGGCTGCAACTGACCCATATTGGATAGTGAACGACGACATGAGGTTCTTGAACGTTGATGATGAGGACAGGTTGAACATGCTAAGGCCATTGCAGGCAGAATTACATGAGCTACTGACGACCTAGAGGTCCCTGAACAGAAACATGTACTTATTGAGAACGACCAACAGGCAAACCCGGTTCAGCTGGTGTGCGGTGATGGCTTGGGAGAGGACTCTGGTGAGACAAGGTGTGGCTGCACCAAGATTGACAGTGGTGGGTCTGGCAGTGAATAGATAGTACTTGAGCTTTGGGGCAATATATACCTAGAGCAAGGCTGGGAAAGCCTGAAAGTTGAGGCTTGGCATCACTTTGACAGCACTTGAGAGGGTCGAAGTGATTGAGAGGGATGCGAGAGATCTGATGGTGGGCGCTGAATCTGTGTCCTAGTGAGTGGCAAGCAGTAAAGGAAACACAACGAGCAGACTTTCATCGACTTGATGGCACCGTGGGCCTGCTCTATCATTTCTATTTGCACATATTCAACGGTGCGTGGAAGTAGAAGCTGGTTAACGTTGTCGATCTTATCCTGGTTGAGGGTTTGACTGCGTCCAAAACTGTTTTACTTGGCTGTAGTGAGCATCGATCGTAGCAACAAGTGTGAGCGGGGATTCAAATTCAAGACTCATATGAAGGCCGGATACGGCCGTCAAAATACCAGTTGACTAGTAAAGTACATACAGCTTGTAGGTTTGACAGCCCTAGTCCACAAGAGGGAGGTCTGATCCGGGAACAGTCAGCAAAAATGAACCTTTGTGATCGAGGAAAAGATTGAGAACTTTCGAGAAGCAACACTCATCTGTAAAAGGAAATTGCGGCCATCCGCAATTTCCTTTTATAGATCTGCGGCATGAACAGCAAGGAGTACATATGAATTTCGTACCATCAGGTCTGAACCCCCAATGCTGGTCCCAAGTGCGCCAACATGACAATACAGATATGCTACCACATTTCCCTGGTACTCTCCAAGTTCTCCCTTGCAATACCTTTACCTGGTCTCTAGACAGTGATTGGGGAGTCGAGGTTCGGTGTAAAATTGTACCAGGCATGATATTCCTGGAATGTCAGTCATATATCTGTTGCGTGGTAGTATGTCATACCTGGATCATGATGAGGTCGACCATCCAGGAAATTGCATCATGGAGCCCTCTGGCAAGAAAGACGATGATAGCCTAGGAGGAATGAGCAGAATGGGAAAAAAACAGACCTTGATGAGAAGGGTGATGTGAGTTGAATGGAAGTGTTCATGTCCGATAGGCCGTGTCCCTTTCACCTTTGCTGACACTCGCCACACAACTGCACGAGTTTACTCGCAAGGTGACGGAAAAGTTCCTCTGTTGAGGTGCTGGGAATCCTCGTAGACAGGGACTGCTCGAGGCAGGCCCTTGTACAATTCTGCTTGGGTTGCCTTGAGAGTAGAAACAGGTTCTGTAAGGCGTGCAATAGATGCGATTCAGTGCTTCCGAAGAGCAAGGCAGACTTGGTAGACTGTGCGAATCTTTGTAGAATATACCTCTGCAAAGGTTTTCTATTGGTGACAACCACGGGCGTATTTGAATGACATTTCGCTGCTCGAAAGTGGCAAGCTTTAGCAAAAACAGATGATCACATGAAAATCGGCACTCACCTCGAAGTCCTTGATGTTTAAAGCAGGTAGTTGGGCAACCACCCATGCATCATGATTCATTTGTTTCAACGGGGTCAGCGAGTTAATCGCAAGCAAATAAGACAGCAGGTTTACTGGAGACCTCCTGCAGCTTACGTACACGTTGATACATAGTTCGGGTAGCTGAGAAATCGGGGGTTCAGATACAGCGACTCATAATAACAGCGAGAAATTTTGTGAAATTGTCAGACCGAGAAGGGTCAAAGGGGGCATCCCATCTGCTGAGGTGATGATAGCACTTGCTTATGCAGGTTCGTAAAAGGGTAATGCAGAGACGATCACCGAGGAAGTAGAAGAGGGTGTGACGGACGAGGGATGGTTGGTGGGAGCAGAAGTGGAAGTGGAAGGGAGGTAGCACGAGGTTGGTGCGAATGCTCGCTTGAGGAGGGGCGTGAATGGTACTGTAACACTGGAATACGAGGTTGAGGAGAGAGTAGCAGAATGGCTCTCGCATAGATTGGAGATGTTGCCCTGAGCAGACCTGGGCGCTGTAAGAGAAAGATGAGCGAGAGAGACAAGAGGAGGAGATGGAGACAGGAAGGGTGCCAAAAATTGACAGGAAACGCGAGAGAGCACGGGAAAGGGATGATCTAGATAGGAACATACAGAGAGCTTACCGCGGTGTTCAAATCAGAAGAAAGCACGAGATCTTCGTCAGGCATCCGGCCTTCATCCATTGCGGATGGATATTGAGTACTGAGCGACGCAAGAAGATGTGGCCCTGATGGTGTAAATGTTACGAGTACTAGAGACGGTGGTAGCTGAGCGAGCGGTCGGGGTTTTGGTTGAAAGGGGAGGAGAGGGGAACAGAACGAGAGACACCCAACAAGGAAATGAAACGAAGGAGAGGCGGCGGCAGGAGAAAGGGACCCCCGATGGAGGGGAGCTGAGACGCGAACTGCGACCGCGAATGGCAGGAAGAAAGCCTTTGTTCTCCAAGCTTAAGAGTAGAGTCGATGACGCACCGCCCATGGAAAGTCGACAGACCTATCAAGGTCATTTCATTTATGTCATGGAGATGCTGCAATTGGTTTGAGCGCCTCGGACTAGATTTTCACGGTTGGCAATCCGTCAACTTAGCACATTCGTTTTTCGCCCACATACCTTTTTTCCCAACTACCTACAATCTTTTCTAATACTCAATTAATACTTTTATTGTGCTGTTCATGATCTAGTTGACTATTCTCGTACTGCCATGACATTCTCATCGTCTAGAAAAACACCCCTACGCGTTTCTATCACGATCTCATGATCCGTCGCGACCCGCTTGTATACCCCACCTCGTTGTTTTGAGAGCAATAGTGCTGTCATGGGCTGTCTAAGACGAGCAATGAACCTAAGCGCTCTCATGTGCTCGTCGAACGGGGCTAAAGGTGAGGGAAGGAGACTAGAGGGTGTTGACGGCCCAGGGTTATCGTGGTGGACATTGAGATGATCTGGTCGACCATGATCGTTATCTGCCTCGCCATGTTGGTGTCCATGTGGCGGGCCCAGGTCGAGGAGTTCGTGAATCCAAGGGCAGATAAGTAATAGATCCTGTGGTGAGAACTTGTTCGCCGTACAGACCCTCATCTCTTCCAGTGCAGTCGCCCTCGCGATATACACCTGGACGTTCGACTTGGAGATGCGGTCCGGTTCAAAGGCAATGACAGGGAACGTGATGCAAGGCAGACGAAGGTGCCAACCATTGAACTCCGCCCGACGCAGATGCTCCAGCTTGTAGCAAAATGCGAGGACTCTAACTCCGACACCGACCGCTGTATCTCCTCTTCCCCAATAGACGACGGCGTGTGACATCGCCCGTAGTGCATCTTGATTTGTCTCGGGAGCCAGCTACTCAGCTGGGATGGTTTCCCGACCCAGGCTAAACAACTGGCATCCTTTGACTCGGAACAGGTGATGACCTTCTGGAGCAGTCGCCCAACAGCATGGTACTGCGGCTCTGCGGGTATTACATTCATGTAGACATCGAAAATGCCGAAGAGGCAGTAGGCTGAGTCTTGTGGTACTGTGGTGTCGCGTTTTGATGCCATAGAGAGTTTCCAATGCACGTCATCCGAACTAGGGCGAAAGGAGCGCAAATCGCTTGCAGGTACGCCGACTGTGCTCGCAATCTCCCCCATGATCACGTCGGATTCCTTGTGATTAGCACGCGAGTCGGAGAGGTACGGCGTCCAATCTGCGGTGTAGAATCGAATGACAGCAGGTGCAAGGAGCCTTGTAGCGTCCAACCACGTGTGAGCCATGCACTCTTTGTCAGTCCGCCACGCAGCGACGAAGGCAATACATCCCAAAGGTAAACAAGAGTGAGGGAGGAGTGATGGTACCATCTGAGCATGGAGTTGATAGAGTTTTCAAATTCCCGGGGGTTCTTTTGGTCGATACAACATGTATCGCTCCACGCCCAGCGGTACCCAGCCTCTCTGGCGGTTTTGCAAAAAGTCTGTAGCTTGGTGACCAATTTTGCCGTCGGAAGCTTATATACGGATTGATCTTTGAGATTGACGATATCACTGTACAGAGGCTCGTTGCCTTGCCATCTGTGGGAAAACATGACATATCTGAAAAACTCCTTGACATCGCAACTGATGCGAGCGGTGTCCATATGCTCCGTCATTGTCAGTGACACAGTGAGCTTCTTGAAGACTGCGTCATCTTCAAACACGTTTTTTAACCGTGCTTTCTCACAGTTTCCCAGTCGTAGTGTCTATCATTCTGAGTGGGACTTTCTCCGAGTCAAGGATCTCCTCGACTGTTTTGGCAATGGCCTCCCTTGCAAGTGTATACTGACAAAGTAGCTCTACAAGGATAGTTAGCATGAACGTCTCGGAGATGGAGCAGAATGTACTTGCGACTATCGGGTAGTAGCTCATTCAATGTCTTAATGAACTCGTCATACCGTTCGAGCTTTTGGAGCGCACAACATTCGTAGGCACGAGGGAATAATACATCACGCCTGAAAATCTGGATGAAAGTCATCATTGGATTTATGCTTCATGAAGATTCATTATATAACATACCTCGTGTGCATCCCTCAAGGCATTCTCCCACGAGTTCTTCGCTGTGTATGCGTTGCTGCGTTTCATGAGAATCTGCTCTGGCGATGCTGGGTCGAGGTCCAATGCCGCAGAGTACCAAGCAATGGCATCATCGTAATTCCCATTGCGCATGGCTTCTTCTGCAAGGCTTTCAGCCGCCTCAAGGGAATGTTTTTTTAAACCTAATCACAAATTTCCAGACCGTTGGTGCCGACTCGGTGTACGAACTCTTACCGTTGAACCATTCATGCACTTCCTTTCTCTTTACGGCCTCTCCTTTCAGGTCTTTATGCATTTCGACAACGGCATCTATTGCATCACGTGTGCGACCGGAAGCGAACAGGGCTGCGCATTTTTGCTGTTGAATTACATAATCGAGACCGTCAAAATTCCAACCAAAAATCTTCCAGGAACGTCAGCGATACGCCAAAAATGCATGACCACCTTACCAGCGAAATTGTCCTTAGCTCCAGAACCCAGATGAAAGGGCGAAGACTTTGTGCTTTCTCCAGATGTTTTATCGCCTTGGAACAGTCCCATTTCATCATGGAATGTTTGGCAAGGAGAACGAGTAGCTGCGCCTAAACACACTATAGTCACACTGAGAGGGGTTCAGCGTGTTCAGGAGTGCTCACCTTGACAACGGAGTGGAGTGATGCAACATCCGGAGTACAGTCACTGGGCTCAGTCTTGTAACAGAAGACCTCGACTTTGTTATGATGTCCTATTTCGAAGAGAATAATCAACTGCGTACAACAATAGATTCAGCGACCACTCAATATAATATAATACGGTGTACATTACCTTGATGAGTTTAACAAAGGGTTTCATATTGTCATTGCAAAGGCAAAGCGCTGAATCGATTGCTTGTGTCGCCTCCTGATGTTTTCCTTCCCCAAAGAGAACAAATGCATCAACAAGGTGGGCTATCAGCGGGATATGGGCTACTTTTGGCTGCCTGAGCAACTGAATCCGAGTCAACCAACTCGTCTTGGAAGATGAGGGGGTAAATCACCATCCGAACGTCCTCCGACGCCTTATCCCACTTATGCAGTAGGGCCCGAACAAGAGCACGGTTAGCGCGCAAATATGTGACAAACTCTGGGCAATCCAATTTTGTGATTTCGTTTGACAAGATCTCCTCTGCCTCTTCCAAATTTCTATGTCTCCATTGACCGTGCACTGCATTACTGATATAAGCAAACTACGTTTTGAAGCCATTAGAATTATCAGTGACGTGGCCAGGCAGAACAATGTAAGTCGACCTACAGGCTCCGAGTTGCTCGCCGGAAAGGGCGATAGACGCTAAATGGGTTGGAAATCAGCCTGTCAGAATTACCCAAGGTAACGGCGTGCTTACATGGAAGAAGTAGGTCGTCGGAACGATATCAGAGAGGCTCCAAACAGTGATTTTCTTGTCGATTGTTCCAACGACGAGATGCTGGTCATCCGGGGAAACGGCCATGGCCGGCACTTTGCTCTGTAGAGAAATGGTGGGCAGGATTGGCTCAAATGTATTGACATCCCAGAGGCTGAGAGAACAACCCGACTCTGAACCAGCGACGAGAAACCGATCATTATTGGAGATGCAAAGAGAAGTCACAGAATCGCAAAACTGGTCCCCAAATCCTGATAGGACCGTTCGGCTCGCGATATCGAAACATCTGATTGAACCACGTGGCCCTCCAGCGAAAAGGCGTCGGCCGTCAAGTGTCCAGGCAAGGGAGTAAGTTGGCTTTGTTTCAGTTGAGAGACATGCTAGTAGTTCGCCAGTCCGACTATTCCAAATGCGAATCGGATCGCTGCCTCTGCCAGAGCAAGCTGAAGCAAGACCATCGCCTGTTGGAGAAAATTTGACGGAAGATACTAGCGATTCTTCGTGTCTCAATGGACCTGCGATGCGTTCTCTGCTCTCCAATCGCCAGACAACTACTGACCCATCTTCCAATCCCGCTGCAATACGTGAGGAGATGTCCAGTGCTGTGACGCCGGTCTCGCACCGCTTGAATGGCCCGCCGACCTTTTCATAACTGGTCGCGCTTCAAATCATCACCCCGCGATCAACCCCACCGCCTGCAATCCACCTTCCGTCCGATGAGGCAACCAGGGACTTCACCGTGCCGTCGGACTTCATCACAGGTTCCGTCTCGCCCCAGTCGCTCACCTTCCATCGTCGAATTGACCCGTCCATGCAGCCACCCGTGATATGCTTTCCGTTAATGCAAAAGATCAACGACGCTATTTGATTCCCATCGACTCGGATATCGATACAGCGCGGTTCTGGGTTTTGCATGGTGTGAGCAATCGGCTCCGCCAAGTGTATCATTCTCACCCCTCGGTCTGTCCCCTTCGTATGACCGTGATCTGGGGTCGCATCTTTCTCTGTCTCTCGGCTTTGAAGATTCTGTGATATTCTTCAGTTGGAAACGAAGGCGATACGTGCCAGACCTTGAAGTAAGTTACCCCCTAATGTTTGCACATTTTTCCAACGCCCTCGAAGCAGCTTGAGTCCCCATCCCGGCATCAGTTGGGTCTCTGGAGACGGACCTGTCCAAAGGGCAGAGGGCATGAAATTTCAGCATCCCTGCCTGGCTACCGCGCTTTTTCCACATGCCCATTTTCCAGAATAGCCTGCCCAATTCCCCGGCACATGACCGAATCTTAAAAGAGGTGACCTCAGGAACGTGGTTGATGCGGAGGCCAGGTCAACTAGGAGTAGGAGTGTTCAGTGCTATTCCGACTCGGTCAACCTTCCTAACAGTGATGCCACTGATACTTGAGGCAAACCTGGACTCGCGAGAAGTCGAAGGGGTCGGTTTGTGCCAAGTGCGGTCAACATGCTGGATCCGAATTGAAACCGGACAAGGGCAAATTTAGCAGCTGCTCCGCCACAGTTACGTAGCATGGAGGGCATGCTCCACTGTCAACTGAGCTTGTTCTAGATTCAATTAGCTCTCCAATCAGCGTATCACTAGCATGCAGTGACTAGAAAAATATTTGCAGTCTCGGTATTTCAAGAATTCAGTCATAAGACATGGAATAAACGGACGTGGTACATGCGTGGCCTAAAATAGTCAAACCGAGGTACGCGCCAATGCTTTCCAAACGTGTGCTTTGCAGATGGCTGCAAACCAAAATACGTGTTCGGAATTGTGTTCCTTGACGAGGTTATGCGCAAGCTCGTGGGTGAGCGTAAAGAACCTAAATTTAATCCTCTTGTCTATACTGGAAGAGAGCAGTGAGAACAGAACATACCACGATATTTGGGCTTGCTCTGGGCCACCGTTCTGAACGTCCTGGTCATCTAGGAAGTTCAGCATCAGCACGATATTTGCTATGCCATCAAAGCCAGCTAAGACTCACGCCATGCTTCAAAGTATCTCAGGTTAAGGAAGATGCTTCTGTCCCGATTGAATGCAACAGGTCCTCCAGCAACATCATAGAAAACATGTAAGAGCGTCAGCGGGAGATCGTAAAGTTCAGCAACATGTGTCAGCACATCGACAAAACGAGTAAGTACGTCATGCATAGCGTTCATGAACGTGTCGGCATCGGGAACACCTATACGAAACGAGTTTTCATCGTTTAGTGGCTTCCGATTTATGGCGATCACCACTTGTTGAAAGTGAATTACCTTCCGTGGTAAAAACCTTCACCTGTCCGATTTTGCCTGACCCTTCCTGTAAGTGGCATAATAACGACAGTACGCCAAAAACTCACCACGAAGTTTCATTTGTTCGACTTGTCCAGACACATCACAGTAGCCCATATTTGGGAAATCCCTGACATCCTCTACCTTGTTACGATGATGAAGGAGCTTCCCTCCTGCCGGTTTACACACATTCATAGCCTTGTTTACATTTGCTCCTAAGAATGCATCAACAAATATCAGAGCAGGTAGTCAGGAGACTCACGTATATAACTCTGAGGTATGACTTGACGTGGAGTCCTGGAAGGAGGATGAATGACATGGAATCCACTCGTTGGTCAGGGCTTGCCGTAAATACCGTGGGGATGTAGCACTTGGAATGGTCTCCGAGGCCCGCCCACGCAGAATGAGTCGATGTATGAGGTTCGGGATCGGACTGCGAGCGATATTGGGTGCATTCGGGGCACGTTCGACAGAATGATGTAGCGGCGCGAGTGAAGGGGTATTCCCGGACGGAGCCTCAGAAGCGCTAGGCGTACGATTGGTAGAGGGCTTGGCACTTGCAGCAGCAATACTAGGGCCAACCATTACCTCAGGTTGCTCGGGCACGTCATTTGGTGAGGGGGTAGTAGTCACTACTGGTGGCACATGGTGGCTGTCAGTCGCTTCTTCCGCCAGATCCGAATCCTTTGGTTGCTGACCACGTTGTTTGGAAATCTTGCCAACTAAGAAAATGTCATGGGCTCGTTAGACATCTTCTAACAGGGAAGGTATATGGAATCAACCGTCATATCCTCTTCATTTTAGTATCTCCAAAGGAGTGGAAAGGATTGTCGCAAGGAGTAGAGTGTCGTTGACTCTGGCTGTTCCAAACAATAGCCGACATAGAGATGCTGCGATTCTTTTGAGGGCCTTGATAAGTACCAGAAACAGGACCAAGGAAGGTGAATTGTGTCAACTGACTCATGCATGTCCAGTTCCGCGTTATTAAGCCACAATTCGATCCGCCCCTCTTTGTCACGATTCGTAGCCGCCCACACATTCTGACTTTGTGGAATCCGGTTGTTACCAATGGTAAGGGTATTGGACACAAGCAGCCTCTCGCAGATCTTGAGTTTGAAATTCTCGTCCCTGAGAAGGGAGACTGGAACCTTGAACTCGGTATGGGCATATCCGCGCAGGAACAACGGAAGCCGTTCAAAGATCAATGTTCGGACTTCAGTGGAGGTCTTAGGATCCCGAATCTCGTTCGATGCATTGTATGTTTCTTCAACTACGGTGCTTAATCGACGACACCCCAGGGACAGATAAAAGTCTATTGTATGACTTCAGCCAAACACGGTTGAAGACAAGAATGTGTGTATACCTTCTAGCCTAGGCACGTCCTGTGGCGCCACAAAGATCGTGTCTGCGAAGACTTGGTAGGAATTCATATCATCGGCTATGACAATCTCCTCAGGTTTCCGCAAGGCACGTTCGTATTCATATTCCACTCCATCTAAGGCTCTTTTTCAACGGATACCGAGTAAAATAGGTCTGGACATTATCTTGCTCAGTGTGATGTTGGGAATGCGGCGGCTTTGAGAGGCAAGGTCACGCAGCTCAGCAAGAAAGCTGGTTTCCCCGGATAAGCTCCAGTTCATATCAAAAGCTGACCTGCGACACTCACTCTTCGTGCCCTCCTGCGAGATCATAGAATCACTTGGGATCTTCTACCAAGCTCTCTACAACATCTTTTACAGACAGCTCGCTCTTCGAGCCACAAGCCCTCAAAAAGCGGTTTGCAGTCGAACCGAAATCCACGAAGACGAACAATTTTGTGTGAAAATCATCTCTTGTACCTTCGTTCAAGTAGCATTGGGCGGGAGCCATCTGTTGCCAGCCAGTAGAAGATCTTGTTGGGATAATAGGCAATTCAGAGAGCCTGGCAAGCTCCAGTTGCGAAAAGTCTGGGAATTATTCAAGCGAAATGCAGAGCAAGATTACAATAATCACTCACTTGAAATACACTCACATAAACACTCACACCATTGTCGAGCAGTCTCTCGATTAGTGGGCGGTGTGGTTTCCAACAGTTGGATGAGCGTAGACGGAGGTGGATGTTGCTGTGCCCCCAGTTCAGCGACAGGAGCTTTCCGGTAACTATCTTGTATGACAGAAAACCCAAGCGCTTTCCACCGAACACTCA
Source organism: Boletus aff. mottiae (assembly GCA_038093895.1). Taxonomy (NCBI): domain Eukaryota; kingdom Fungi; phylum Basidiomycota; class Agaricomycetes; order Boletales; family Boletaceae; genus Boletus; species Boletus aff. mottiae. Next base: position 48,155 of record JBBPTD010000126.1, read on the forward strand.
AACATACCTGGGGTAGTATATTAGAGGGATAGACAAAGGGAGAAAAGCCCCGTACATCTCCCGGCTCAGCCAGACAGGTTCCATCCTTGCGTTCTGCAGGTATGAACGTGATATGTTGAAAGTTATCTGGATTGTAATGGGAATACTTTGACAGAAGGTTGTCACACAGATATTTGAAAGCTGTCTCCCTGACCGTGGCATCTGGTGCAGCACTAGAGAGCATCACTATCTTCTCCAGTGGTGGGTAACGACATAAGCCAAGACGATACAGCAGTGCAGCTAGACAGCATGTGATTAAGGTTGTTCCATTACAATGAGTTGATCATCTACCTTGGTCTGATTCGTTCTGCCATCTTTCACTCCAATCAATCACGGGCAACCGAAGCTGCCGGAAGATGTCCAAGGTTGGTGTTAACATCACGCCATCCCACTAACATCGGTTGTCCGGTGGCTGAGTCTGCCGCTCCGGTCTTAGACAGTTTTATCGGGCTCCAGGAACGGCACTGCACAATCCCACTAATAATGTAACCTAATCCCATCCACTATCCTTGTATGTGAAATCTTGAGAGTCTCGCCATACCCCGGCCATTTTCTCTAGCCGTGCATCGAACGAACGCCGTTGCCGCCAAGCTGACTCACACAAGTTCCGCCTCACGTATGTAGCACATATTGGTATACCAGTCATATCCTCGGAATCCCTAAGTTCCTACGCAAGGACGTAATCGCCAGGACATGAATGATTGAAGTTGGTCATGATACCGGGGATCGATCGGAGTGCCAAAGTAGAACTTCGAATATGCGTGGGGCTCATTTTTCCTTGTCGAACATGATAGCATTTCTCTAAGCCTCCTGTGGCTTGATGTGTGGGCAGTTGGCACGGGATGCGCCTGCATCGATATCAGTCCAATTCTCCTGTCAGAAATAAATATTTTGGAATATTCCCAGAAGTCGTTTCTAGTATACCGCAACTCAACCTCGTGGTGCGGGGACTGAATACACTTCAAGATACCCTATGGAGATCTGCTACACCGATAGACCAGCTGAGTGACGAGAAATGGTTCAACCCTTGTTTTCTTCGGACTTATGTGGGCTGATATCGGCGAAGCTGACCATATCGTCCACGAGTGACCCAACCCTATGGTAAATGTTCCACAACTTGCTACTTTCGACGATTTGAATGTGACGGTCAGTATAGGACCCCGATCCTGACAGAGCGGTCGCAAGGGCCTAGAGCCTGATACGTCGTGCGGACAACCTCAAACTCAGCCTTAGCCCAGAATGGTCTTATACTCCACTCCGTTCTTCTCGTTCTGATGGAAGCACAGCACAAGGTTGGGTAGATCCCGACAGAACAGTCACCCGCTCAGAAGAGACAGTACCACCCGTCCCAGCAAAGAATGATCTCCCTTACTTGGATACCAAGTTGCTGATGAATGCACTTAATATCAAGCGTTTCTCGTCCCTACCACGCACACCCTCATTGATGTCACTCAATCGCTAGTCTATCAGGAGCAAACGTTCTTCCGGGACACCTTCGCCTTCAATTGCTCATCCAGCGTCACAACCAAAACTGCCGATGCAGAAAACGAAGTCCCGGGATGTTCTTTGCAGATCTGACTGTGAAACGCAATGCCCTAGAATGATCAATAGGTTATGCTTACAAACTCAACGAATTGTACAACTGTGACTGTGGTCTGGGTGACTGGATTGCTGAGACGAGGTACAAGGGTAAGTTAGACCATCATTACTTCACGACATCCGGCTGATGCGGTCCATCTCATAGCTCTCCATCATTCGTCAGTGAAACACTTAAATGTGAATTCGTGTATGCGAGTGCGTCATCTTTCTGCTTTTTTGCATGTTGCGTTTCACATGCTAATGGTAATGTTGATTAGACTTGACTTGGTGGCTAAAAAAGTCACATATTTGGGTCAACACGAGAATGCGGTGTCGGCCGTCAACTATGTGTGCGAACAGAGTCAGTTTCCATCACGCTGTTTTCTTTTTCTCTTTTGGTGACATGAAACACACAAACCTCCTCATTACCGGCTCTTGGGACCAATCGCTTCGGTTCTGGGATCCATGCACAGAGACGGTCTGGGTGTCGTCGCAGATCTGGATCCCCCCACTCATCAACGGATAGCTTCATCTTTCTGCCCTTCTCGTCCTGCGATCATTCCGTCTCAGTAAGCAGCTCACTCGTCTTCCATCCACCTCTTACTCGATGCCTCCACCCAACGCCTCCTGGCCAGCCGGGGAAAGACGACAATCCTCATGATATACAACGCGGTATCGTGGCCAAGAACGACCTATTGTGGCCCTTCAGAGATTGTAGTGCTGAGACTAACGACGATGGGACACCAGTAAACGCTTCAACGGTAAGCCTGCACAAGCTGTCATCGCGAGATCATGGTAACGAGTTCTAAACCCCCCTCGCTAGCTCAATAAATTACTGCTTCATGGATGGTACGGACAATCAAAAGCGAGCAGTCCGCAGTACCATTGAAAAAAGACTAAAGCCGCGAGGTGTCAAATTCGTGACTTGGGAAGATGCCGCGAATGTCAAATTCCGTCTAGTCTCGA